>CAEGAF010075309.1:0-122812 GCA_903067075.1 Micropoecilia bifurca
CTGTGGGAGGAAACCGGAGAACCCGGAGAAAACCCACGCATGCACAGGGAGAACATGCAAACTCCATGCAGAAAGGCGTTCTACTAAGACATCATTTAACGTAGGATTGAGCAACTTCAATGTTGGTTCCTTCTTGAATTTCAGAGCATGAAAAAAATTCAGTACAACCATGTATAGATTTATAACTGGGAAAACAACATTGGTATATCGAATCGTTGTTTTTCTTACAATGTGTCTAAGTTTTCATAGAGATCATATGTGTTAATTTGATAATTGCAATGATTATTGTAATGACCCAGATACCTTGTTGTTTTTACATGTATCGCAAGCTGGGCCATGTTGAGTGCAGCACTGAAGAGTGTCCCTCTGTGGTTTGTGTGAATGGACAAACACAAGTAAAACTCCCAGGAAAATGCTGCGACGAATGCCAAGGTGTCCGAGGGAGCAAACAAAAAAGGCTGCTGCGGCACTGCCTGCTGGATGTCTCATTTTAGTCCTCTGTGTGTATGTTTGTAAAACCTTTTTTAATGTGTGCTTATGCTACAGATTCAAAGGAGTCTTGTTTGTATCAAGGAACCCAGTATCACTCTGATGAACACTGGCAGGTGGATGAATGCACCAACTGCATGTGTGTGTCTGGAGACGTCCACTGTCGGAGTGAACGCTGTCCTCCTCTCACCTGTGCAGCAGTGAGTTGTGCTACACATGTTGCCATAAGACTTCTATTGCAAAATCAGATAATTTTGTTAACAGTTCACATGTTTCTGTGTTCCTGAAATCTATTTGAATGCTTTATGTTGAATGTGTTTTTTCAAGGTTTCAAAAATGCTATAGGTTTTGTAAAAAAAAATGTTTAGATGTAACAGATCCAGCTATCAAATTTATTTCTACCCTGAGATGACGATCTGTCGTCTTTTTATGCAGTTGTATTGATAAGCTGCATATTTTTTTTTAAATAATGATGTAATGTTTGCAGCTTAAAGACACACAAATGAGTCACATTTCAACCATTTAAGAAAAAAGTAAAACATGCTTTCTCATCAAAATGAATTGATTTCTGTCAACAAAGACTATTTTACTCAATTTTATTTTTTTAAGTAAAGCAGCTCCTGACATTTCTTTTTATATTCACTTGAACTTTAGACATAGCATGCAATATGTCACAATTTATATTGTAAACATCAAATGGAAGTGCACATCGTCCTTGAAAGTCGCCTTAAAATTATAGGAAAAGTGTAAACGTGTTTCACTTCTGATGCTTTCCTTTCCTGTCAACGTTTGATCACTGGTGAAACCCAATCTATCTGTTTGCTGACAGGACGAGAAGCCTGCAGTGATTCCAGGTTTGTGCTGTCCACACTGCCTTCCTCGTCCAGCTACCTGCATCACCTTTGGTGACCCTCACTACCGCACCTTCGATGGACGCATGTTTCACTTCCAGGGGACATGCACATATATCCTGACCAAGGATTGTAAAGATGAAGACTTCAGGTGAGAAGATGATGAGTTTTTTTTTATTATTCATAGATCCATATCCCAACCCTACGGAAGAGGATTAGGGCCACCGAAAAAAAAAGTAGTAAGAATTCTGACTTTAAAGTCAGAGTTGTGAGATTAAATTCAAAATTCTTTTTTTTTTTTTTCGGTGGCCCTAATCCTCTTCCGTACAAACCTGCAAGTATGCAATTAATTTTTTGAGAATTCAATAAAAACATGTCAAACCTTCGGAGACACGGCTCAATACTCATACTGACAGGCCGGGCAAAAATGAGCAGAATCAGAAATATATTAAGAGAATTAATAGAATATCAGTGACTCATTCTTTTTTGTGCAGTGTTCATGTTACAAATGATGATCGTGGGCGTAAAGGAGTGTCCTGGACTAAGGAGGTGACCGTCTTTATAAGTGACGTTGCTGTGCAGTTGCTCCAAGAATTTGTTGTGAAGGTTTGTGTTTTCAAAAAGCCGAAAGTTGAAAACTGTTGTGAAACATGTTCACTCAACTGTGTTTCTGTTCTTCAGGTGAATGAAGAGGTTGTGACTTTGCCTTTTCTAAGAGAGCCGTATATCTTTATAGAGCGGCAAGCCAACACCGTCCTACTCAACACTAACATTGGATTAAAGGTTGTAGCTCAAATCTACTGTAAATGTTCAATAAGAGGACACAGTTATACATCTGTTGGTCCTTCCAGGTGCTGTGGAGTCCCCGTTCACACCTGGAAGTGAGCGTGCCTGGCTCCTACAAGGAACGCACCTGTGGTCTCTGTGGAAATTTCAACAAGTATCCCCAGGATGACCTCCAAATGTCCACCGGCAAACTCACCACCTCCGAGTCTGACTTTGGCAATAGTTGGAGAGTATGTTTAATAGACCGAATCAGCATATAAGACTAACAAAAGACTGTCATATAAAAGCACGTTGTCTAACGTTGTATAAAACGTCTCATTTAAGATGACAAACGGAAACCATTCACTTTCATCCTGTCGACCCGGAGAAGATGTCGATCCCTGTAAGAGTGCTGGATACCAGGCCAGGAAAGGGGCCAACGCCCGCTGTAAAGTTCTCAAGTCTACAGTCTTCAAGCCCTGTCACCGTGTCGTTCCGCCTGAACCGTGGTACGCCGCCTGCGTCTACGACCTCTGTGCGTGTGGGGCCAATACGGATGAGTGTCTGTGCGACGCACTGGAGGCCTACGCCAGTCAATGCAGAGAAGCAGGAGTCATCCTGCAGTGGAGGAGCACATCGCTCTGTGGTGAGTAAAATGTAATCTTTTAATCCTTCTTACTAAGCCATAAAAATGGCTTGGGACAGCTTTCAGGGCCTTTAGACAGTCACTGTCCGACTGCAAATAAATAAATTAGGTGTCCATAAGATACTGTAGATACATCGATCCCTTCAAACAACAGGCATCACATTGTTCCCTGTTCCTCATTATTTTGTTTCTTCCCCTCTTTCTTCACCAGCTGTGGGCTGCCCTGTGGAGCGGGACTTTGTGTTTGACGAGTGCGGCCCACCTTGTCCCGTAACATGCTTTAATGTTGACGTACCACTGGGAGTGATAGAGAGCCACTGCTTCAAGCCCTGCGTCCCGGGCTGCCAGTGTCCTGCTGGTCTGGTTCTCCATAACAACTACTGCATCCAGCCAGAAAAATGCCCCAAGATCATTCATGGCGGCGCTTTGTGATGCTGCAACTGTTGGTACCAGATTAATGTCCACTCAGATGCACAAAGGCGCAATCTGCTGCCTCTTTGTTGACCCCAAAGTGTATCTGAACTATATATGGGTGTTTTGTCTAAAGATGTAAATCTATTAACTGATGATAAATGTGTTTTTATAACTAGCACTGAGTACTTACATCACAGATATTTTTCCTACTTATGGTTACACTTTTGCAAAGCATTTTCTATAAATATTCAAGTGTTAACATTAATTAAAAGCACTTGTTTACTATACAGATTAAAATGTGCAATGTCTGACTGTATGTACAATAGGTTGCATAATCTCAGGTTTACTTGATTTTGCAAATTTAAAATAAACAAAATTCTAACCATTATTTTTGTTTCCTTTTCAAATTAATTTGCTGTTTGAGGATCAATTTGTCCCTAATATTCTGCATCTCACATCATTGAGGAAATATGAGGTTCAGGTAATTAAATGAAATGTTTCATCTGTCAAGGTTTGCAAAGGTATTTAGAGGAAGTTACATTAATGAGACCAATAGGAATCAGTGTTTTGTTGCAAAAGTATTTATTTTTATGTCCTTCCATTTCCTTCTTTGCTTCTTTCTTTCATTAGAATCTGCGTTAGTTTCAGTTCTCCGCATCTACCCTTCCTGGGTCCACACATTCGACATTAACAACTAAAAATACATAACATAAAACAGAGAGACTGGAAACGACAAATGAACAGTAACACATATTTTTAAATTATTACTATTTATTTTGTTATAATTGTTTTTACAAGCGTTCAATCTTGTCTTATCCAGCTTTATATAAGATATGAAAAAAGACTATATAGATTATATATATATAATCTATATAATCTATATATATATATATATAATCTATATAATCTATATAATTATATATATATATTTTTTTTTTTATTAGATATCTAATAAAATATATATATATAGGCTATATATATATATATATATATATATATATTTATTTATTTTTTATTTTTTATTAGATATCTAAAAAGATATATTAAGATGATAAACGTATTTAAACTCTGCCAGAAAAGTTATTTTCTCTTCTATGTTGTGTCGTAAAAGCATATTTTAACATTTTTATTAAATTAATTTGTGTTTAACATTGAGGTTACAGATGAAGCTCAACACTCTTTTAGTCACAAGAGAATTGGAACAGCCTTTGGTTTGTTTTCTTTGTTTTTGTGTCACATTTCACTCTCCCTCTGCCATAAACATGGGCACTTTTGTTTCTTGGCGAACTGATCCGGCTGCTGTAACCTTAGCGATATGCTGTATAATTCATAAGCCTGTCGTGTGGAAAACATGGAGGAGGTAAGATGTGTCATCACTGTGCTGGTGCTACGTTTGTTTTTTCCTGCAAATGTCTAAGCTTGTACTCTTGCAGGTTATTATTCCTGCTCTTCACCAGTGTTTCGGCATGTCTGCTGGAGCAGAGTTTTCCACTGAAGACATTAGTCTTCTCTTCAGCAAAGTGTTTCATGTGCCCTCGAGCAAACGTGAAGCTGATGCAGCCATGAAAAAGGTAACAATTCTTACATTTAATAACAGACTTTGAGCATTTTACTCATTCATCCCAACAGAATACTATAGACTTGGGGCAGAAAAACTAAAATCACCACTGAAAATAATTCAAGCATTTTTATTATGCAGCAGAAAATAAAAAAACAAATATAGAAAACAATACAGTATTACTTATTCATAAAGAGTAACTTCAGGGGTTAACCCTTTCATGCATTAATTATGATACCTTGATTTGTTTCCTACTAAAATGTTCTCGGTCATCTTTAGGCTTTGACAACACTTTATTAATTTTTTTTAGTTTTCAGTTACTTTTCAAAGGGGTTTCCATAGCAGACTATATGTAAGTGACAAAATTATAATGAAGCATATAGATTGAAAATTACACTGTGAAATCCAAGTTTGTTGATAACAAACATTTTTATTAGAAAAAATCTAGAAAAATGACTCTTCACCCTGTCTTGTCCACATGCTCCTGTGTCATTTGTCTCCTTTAGGTCTCTGTAATCCAGAGATTTCCCACCCTGATCCTCAGACCCCACTGTCCTGCAGTTTTTAGGTGTTATCTTGTTTCACCCACCTGGTTTCAATTGATGGCTGGTTAACAGGCATTTGTTTTATTATTCCCAGCTAATCTGTCTTTATATTTATCACTATCCTCCTTCTCTGAGACATTCATTTGCACAGTCACTTTCATCACTTTCATTTGACTTTTATTGTAGCTCAGCCACACCACGTTGTTTTTCCTTGTTAAATATGAATACCCTAACATTACACATAGCTGAATTAATTGCAAAAAATAAACATAACTTTTGGGTAAGAATGTTAATCTACTGAAAACAAACATATATTTTGTTTTGCAGAAGAAGAAGAAGAAAAGAATCACACATGTGCATTTGGGCAAAGAGCATGTGCTGGAACTGCTGTATTTACTGTATCCAAGAAATATTAACACAGTTTGGTGCAGCTGCTTAATGAACACAGGCACATAAAAACAGACATTTATGAAGTGAGATCACAGTCAGGTAAAAATTAAAATCAAGATTCCAGAAGTTATAAAATTCTTGATAGAAATCTTAAACTCTTTTGTTTCTAACAATGAGAAGTGAACTAATAAGTATTTTTAAGTTACAACACAAGTTGACACAAAACAAAAGGGATTCAGATGTTTCTTTTAAATATTACAATATTTAAGTAATACAAGTAGTACAATCTGGGTGAAAAAGGGGAAATAATTAGGGCTGTAGTGATACAATAATCTCATGATACGATGCAATACGCGATATTCTGAGTGAGAAAGGTGACAGTTAGATGCTACGATACTTGCAGATGAATATCGACTATTTTCTAGGAAATAAAATATAGATATATATCGTGATATTGATATTATTATACAGCCCTAGAAATAATACATCATTGACTGATCTTTGTCAAATTTACCCAGACTGTCCAAGCAAAAAAAGTTACAACTGTGAAAGATTTTTATTTTTTTCCATTATCTGATTATCTGTTGTCTACAAGAATATTTTTATTGATGTTTTTATGATACACATAGCTTAAATGTTCCTTTAAATAACATATGTTGCAGTTGATTAATTATTATAATTAGTGGTCCATTATTTTTACCTTTTATAACATGCAACAATACTTTTTTGTCAGAACTGTTTGTGGTTTAGGTTGCAGGAGGAGACAAAAGCTGGTCCTGTACAGGTGCAAATGCTTTGGATGTGCTCCTTGAAATGGAAAGGGCAAAGGAAAAGAATGAAATGGTACAACAGTTCTGCTGTCTTTGTATAGATCCATTTCTTGATATTTTCATTTAGAGTTGCCATTTTTGCAGCTTTACTGGGACTGCCAGCTTCTTAACAGTGGAAATCTTCATCAGATGCTGCAAAAGTTGCCCCAAAGAAATGACTCAGAGTTTTTAAGAAATGTTTTCAACTCTGTGTCAGGACTCCCACAGCCACAAACAGCTGAAATAGACATTTTCCAGGTAAGTGGTTGGCTTTTTTTTTTTTTTTTGCTCTACTACTTCTCAAGTTTTACGTTGGATACACAGAGTAAGAAAGTGCTGGAAAAAAAGCAGCTCTGCCAAACAGCAACAAGCTTGAAGAGTCTCCAAAAAGCTGTCAAGCAGTGCTGGGCCAGGTGAGCAAGTCTCAGCACGCTTTAGAATGATTCTCTTCTCCAATGACAGTATAGGCACGATGCAATATAGACATTGCAAATTTTACATTTAGGGATATTGCTGAGTATTCTAGTCTAACAAGGTTTAAGTAATATCAAAGATATTTAACCCTTTTTGTCTATAATGTAATGATGTGCTTCTTTTATGTATTTTTGTTGTCTTTGTTCCTCGTCAGACTGGCGTCAGAGGGCGTTAGCAGCATTTTGCCCTCCCCCTTGTGTAGCCAAAGGTTGGGCCTCAGGGGTCAGGCATGGGGCTCTGTCTCCTTGTCGGATGTCATCCTTCTGGTGGAAGTGAAATATGATGTGGTGACTCACTTGCTTTACACAGAAATGCTTCAGGAGCACTACAGTAAGGGCATGTCACTCTGACCTGCGCTCACAATAACCCCAGATAATGTCTGCGACTTCCCAGTCCTGACAATGACTTTGTCAGCATTGTGCATGGTGCTGCAAATCTGTTCCTGTTTCACATCTGTTTCTGGTGATTCCTCAGCCCAGAGTGTTTGGGAGATGCTGCTTCCCTGGCAACAGAGAAAGGAAGTGGAGGCACTGGAAACTATAGCGGAGGAAGTTTTGCAGTCTGCTGACATGCTGGGCTTGGTTTTCCTGCCTGGAGCGTTCAGGATATACAAGTAACCCACAACCACAAAGTTTGTAAATAACACCAGTGTTCACTGGATGGTTCTTTCCCTCCAGTTTCAGGAATTGAAACCATGTTTCCCGTCAGAAATCAAACAAAATCATTAGAAATCTGACCCGTGAGGATAATGTTAAAATTCAAAGCTGATGGCCAATCTTGCATACGTCTATCCATGGTTGCGACAAATATCACAATTATTCTGATTGGTGTATATTAAAAATACTGGTTTAAATATTAGTTTTGATAAGTTTTAAGGGAAATTCTTATTTTTAGGATGTTAACATTTTGTAATTAATTGAATTATAGTATTTTATGTCAGAAAATATGTTTTGGGTCATTTTTTAGAACATTAAAAAGGAATAGAAGATGGTAAAAATTTTAAGTAAACCCTGTTGGACCCATTTATTAAGAAACACAATTTTAGCTACATTTGTTATATATGTATATATTTACTTGCAGAACAAGATGTTCAGAGTTACAGGAAGAATCCTGTTCAGCTGTTGCTCTCCTGAATGAGTTGCACACTTTTTGTCAACAGGAACAAAATCAGCTGACAGTCCTGGGTCAAAGGTGATTACAGGCTGTTTTTCCATATGCTTCTATTTTGAGAAGGAATTGTTTGTAAATACATTTCACTCACATGCAGTACATTACAAAAGTATTCATGGGGCTTATAACAAAAGGACAGGAAGCAACATGACAAAATTAAACGTAATAAAAACTCAAATTATATCGCTTTCATAATCTTGAATATAGATCTTGCCTGATCAGGAATTAATTAACTTTTCTTTATTTTTTCCAGACTGTGTGACAAAAGTTTGAGGCTTTTGTGTCTCCATGTTGTTCTGGCGATTTCCAGAGCTCGGAGGGAAAACCAATCTCACGGCGCTCTGCTGGCATCTCGTCAATCCTGGGAGTCATGGTGTGTTTACAAAACCTACAGGATGCGTATCGTCTCCAGCCTTTTGTGCATGCACCATTAAAGCTCGTCCTTATTTTCAGGCCACGGGTTCTCAGTCCGTGTAGAGCAGAATATGTCACTCTGCTGCTACAGAATGAAGACAAAGGAGAGGAAGGAAAGGAGGACTTTGAGACAACACAACGGGTATTCCAAACTATAGACAACAGATGTCTTCTCTCTATTGTTAACCTCAAGCAACATATGGAAGACAATTTTTACTTTATTTGCACCTTTAACATCAGTTAAAGATACATGTTTGTATGGATTAGCTCTAGACATCATCAGGCAGAACGTTATGCTTTGTAAAGGGTGAAAGATCTTTGTAAAAGAGAGCACTGCAGATTGTTTTCTTATCAGTAACAAAACTAAAACTTTACCAGAGGACAGAGCTACAGCTACTTGTGCTGACTCAGGAAAAGGAGAGGAAGCATCTGCTCACGTTTCTGCACAGGATCTCCCTAGAGGATTTACAAGAGCCAGGCTGCGCAATTCCTCCAAAAGATAGTAGGTATTGTTTTTTCCAGCATCCCCCCTCCCCTCTGATGCCTGCTCATTGCTACAACTAGCTGGAATCCTCATCGTTTTTTTTCACTCCTCATTTACATGAATCAGTTTTAGGCTTTTAATAATGAATGATAACCATCTTCAACAGTAATTTGGTGCACAACTTTAAATACTTTGTGGATTTCGTCCACCTTTTCCAAGAGCAAATCTTTAAATACAGGTTAAAATGCATATAGTAAGTATTCCTGACTTCCTTGACTCATTTCAGAGGAAACAGACAGTTTTATAGTTGTCAAGGAAGTCTTATTCTGTCCTATATATTATCCTTTCTTTTATCTGAAATGTAAGCACTCATCTCAATTCATTGGTTTTCTGGCACTCTGAAAATATATATATATTTCTTCAGAAGGCAACTGATGTTTTGATTAAATTAGCTACACATTTCGCTCACATTTTGCACTGCTTTTTTATAAGCAGTGCTTCCTTCTTGGATTAAATCATTTCAATTCATGCTGACTTTCTTCAGCATCTTCCAGTTTATAACTGACTTGAGCCTTTATAGTTCCTGGGTTGCTACTGAACATTGTAACCAGTTCTCCTTAATCTTTGGGTAATAGTTTGGGTCACATTTTTATATTGTTCTGTCAGGAAATTGACACCAAATAACCATTGAACCTTGAACATTGTTGAAGTTCTTCAATAGGCTTCCTAAAGTTCTGACGTCTTATTTATGGTTTCCAGGTGGTGGCTTTGATGCTGATCGAACCTCCTTGATGGCTGGATGTATAAAAAGACTGAAACAAATCCATGCTCAGCTCCAGACACAGAATGGAAGCGAGAACAACTCAAAGCAAACCAGCATTCAGATGGACATGCAGGGAAAATGGTCACAATCTCTGCTGGATGACTGCAACATGCTCCTTCTGATGCATCTGATGGAGCTTCAGGAGGGCCAGGCTTTAGCGCTGCTGCAAGTGCTCCTACACCGGGCGAGTGCAGCTTCTGTCCAATGCAAAAGACAAATATTAAGGCATGACATTTGACATAATAACAGTGTGTGTTTTGTTAGGATTCACAGGCTGCCCAAGCTCTGAGAGAAAAATATGAAGCTGAATTACAAACCCAACGCTTCTCCAACCTGCTCAATCTCCTGATGTCAGACGATCCTCTGATCCCCGGCTCTATGTTGGTTGAAAACATCGATGAGCAGGTCACACCTGAATCATCCTGCACAGGAGAAGTTGAAAGCATTTGTGCGGCATCAGTTCCCACTGCAACTACCGACTTAACTAATGAACCCAGCAGGGACCCAACTCCTGGAGGCTCTGCTAAACAGGAAGTCTGCTCAGGTATCTGCATTGCAAGCGCAATCAAAACCGGAGAGCACACTTCCACAGCTGAGGCTATGATCTGTTTGGATACATTCAGGTTGTGGGGCAATCATGGAGGAGCTGCCCTATTTGGAGATCCTGTGTGTGCCTGATGCACAAGCCAATGCTCCAACTCCAGAGGCTGGAGCAGGTAGGGAAGAAGAAATAAACGCAAACCTGGAGAGTTTTGATAAACAGGGATCCTTGATCCCCCTCGCTTGGAGCAAACCTCCTGAGGATGATGCGGAGGGAGATGGAGAAGCTGAAAGGTATCAGGACACCCTGAGCAGGTTAGGAACCCAAGGTTTGTCCACACAATGCGAAGAGGCAGATCAGAGGACAGACAGCAAAGAGGTGGACACTCTGGCTCAGTATGATGCACAGTTTGCAGATCAGCAGTTGAAGAAAGTAGAGGTACTGCATTAGCAGCATGCCAAATTACGTTGTCACTGTCGTGTAATTTGATTTTCTCCTCCCTTGTTTTAATGAATTGGCCTTGAACCAGAATCCAATCCCAGACCAACCAAGTGAAGGAGAAGCTGCAACTGAAATTGATCAATGCCCAATTGCGGAAAACCTGCTGGAGGTGCAGCCGCGTGTTCCTAGTGATTCCTTCGGCTGTATTGCTGATGGAGCCTCTGGTCACACAGTCAGCACCAGCAGAGAGATGACCGAGTATGAACTCTGGGACATCAGAGGGTCGGAAATCTCTGATAACGAGGAAATGATTCATTCTCAAGAATCAACAGTAATTCATTTTTTGTTGGTTTTTGTCAACAGTGCATAACTTCATCACCACCACAAATATTTTTTGTGGCAAAGACAAATATATACTTATACTCATAAAAATTTTGTTTAAACCCTTGGTAAATTGCAGATGAAGCACGCACACCCACTAAATAAATGAGGAAATATTAAAAGTTAATTTACTTTAGTCACTAAGTGAATCTCATTTATAATTACACAAAAATTCATGTTTTACAAGTCTTTTATTTCGGCTAATGTTGATTTCATGCTGACAGTAAATAAATACCTGTTCATGTAGCAGATAGCATCCAGTCTCTCTGGAAGAACCACATTGTTGGAAATGGATCAATTGGAACGGCAAGAACCGATGTCAGCAGTGGAAAGAGAGAGAACAATGCGCAGCCTGGTGGACATGCAGAGAAGGTTTGAACAGAAACACCAAAGAGACAAAGAGAGACAGATGTTTAGGGTGAGAGCCGTGAACAGAAAAGACACTGAAGGTGCCTTTCAGACAAAGATGTGCACCGATAATTTTTTTCAGGTTCAGGAGCGTCTCTCCATCATCCTCAACAGGAAAGCAGAAGAGGACTTGCTTGGCCTTAAACACACAGACAGGCTAAAGCATCTCACGCGAGATCTACCGCTGGTAACGAAATGACTCAAAGGTTACCATGACAACTGATATGTTGTGTATGATTACAGTGTGATGTGACATGTTGTGTTGAAGGAGGACAAGACTCAGCAGAAGACTGTTGTTAAAGAGCGACTGGAGCAACTCAGAAGAGAGCGCTCCTATATTATGCAGTCGAAAAGAGACAGGTAAACAGCAATGCTTTGAAGTAAAAAAATACACAAGAGTAGTTTTAAATTGCTATGCTCTTGTATCCTTTAGGAATACAACAGGATTTAAGGAACTTCTAGCTCCTGTTGCTCTGAACAACAATGAGACGGAAGATGAAGCAAGCTGAGATACAGATGGTTTAAGTTGTTTGGTCCTATTGTTGTCACTGTTGATGCAAAGTATTAAATATTTTCCTCACAATGTCACTTTTTTTTTGCTTTTATATAGCAGTTGCATGGCTCAAATTACCATATTTTAATATCAGACTAAGATAACCAGGGCAAAATTCAAAATGCAGTGTTGAATAGATTTTTTCTAAGAGTAAAAACATGAAAATGTGCTCCTAAAAAGCCCTTAGTTTTAAAGGCTGCTTGCTTAAAATTCCATAAAATGACAAGTAAATGAATGTTAAATCTCTTTAAAGAAATGTTGGCTCTCTGTTCTTTCCATTATTTTATTTAGACCACATTGGAGGGGTCTCGAGTATGTTTCCAGACATACTTCCCTTCCAATTTCCCATTATTGCCGTTTTTTTTTTAACATTTCAGAAGTGGACTTGCTAGTGTGCTTTGAATCCTTGACCTGAGTTAAAGGGGGTTGAACTTTGGGTCACAAAAGGATGTTATTTTGTAGAACAGAATTCATCGCCTGACAGGTTTCAGCCAATCGTTAAGGCAGCCACACACCACCATGTTTAACTGTTGGAATGAGCTTTTTCTAAAATGTGCTCAGATGAGCCACATTCCAAAAGGTTCCACTTTTTGATTCGTCAATCCACCTATTTTCACAAGTCTGAGATCATCCAGATGTTTTTTTTCTTTTTTACCAAATGTGAGACAGGACTTTGCGTTCTTTTTAGAGAAAAGGATAACTGAGGTTACCTTTTTCTCCAGTAAAGAAAATATCTGATGTTGTGTATTCAGATTATCTTTTAGGATAAATTCAGTTTAAAGATCTGATGCATTTAAGTTTTAACAAAGAAGCAAGAAAAAAAATCTGTATGGGGCAAAACATTTTCAAAGTTCACACCACATTTGGGTGTAATTATTGATTTCATTCGAGACTCGTTTCTTTCTTTGCAAAACTAAGTCAGTAGGCCGTGACCGAACAGACCGAGAGTCACATATGCAGTTGTTTAATATACATTTTAATTATCACTTTGACAACCATAAGCATTAACAATAATGAAATTTCACTACATCCCCCTTCACCTGTGCACAATATCCCAAGAAGCCAAAGTTACATACACAATGAGTCACAGAGGTGCATGTAATCATCCAAGAGTGGCTCCAGTTAACTTTCTTCATGAGAACATTTACATTTAGAAATTGACCATTGCTCAATTCTGTGCGAAAGTGTTGTAGCTGCAGAATGACGCCTCTGTAAACGTTAAATGCACCCATTGACTGGTACTGTTTTTATTTACAGATATGAGAATGAAAATGCTGCATCATGTGAGGGGACGTTGGTTTGGCTAGTAACTGCACAATAGGAAGATGTCTATACAGAAGGTTGAGTGTGTGCCAAGCAGATTTCCTACAATGCAATCCAAGTAAGAAGAGGGAAATAAGTACATTTCAGATTTTCTACAAACACTTAGATTTTTCATCCTCCTCTCACTTTATTTGGTATTTAAAATAAAATTTAAATTTAAACACCAACCGGAGTAATAACCTAGATAGAATATTCCGAAAAAGCTCCAACACTGAGCCACCGCATTTAAAACAAAAGTGTCAAGTCTAATAATACACATAACTGCAAGGTTTGTTGTTTTAAACACGCAAACATTCATAAAGAAGTTTATACTCCACTCAAAGGGAAAAAGAACAATATTTGTGTGTCAGGTGCTCAGGGCTTTCAAATAGTTTGTAACAGCTACAAACCTAAAAAAAAAAATACAGCACAAGCAAATTTGTTTCAGCACACGATAGTACAACCTAAAGTTTAACTATCATATTAATAAGAGGCTGGTTAAATATTTAGAAGTCTAATCAGATTAGCTTATGTAGCAGTGGGGCTCTTTAATATAATTTTAAAAAGGGAGGCGATTTCTTTTGTCACTCTGGAAACGCATAGCCATGCTCATTGGCAAGAACTGTCATCTAATCCTTTATGACTGAATCACACCTCAACTCAAAATAGTCAACAATATTTGCAGCTTGTAGACTAGACTGTTGCGCACAGAAAAAAACGATAACGCTTAGGATGAAGACAGACTTCCTTGCTGAAAACATTTACAAACTTAAAAAACGTTCATCACTCAACTGTAATCTCTCTGGGGACGTGTTGGAACGATGGAACTGAGGGGGGGAGACTTATTAACTTTTCATAAGGGATTTTGTGCATCACCTTGTCACTGGAGGCATGAAAAGAGAAGTGTGTGTGTGTGTGTGTATGTGTGCGCGCGCGTGTGCATCAGGTCTCAAGTAGTGCTAGCAATGGAACTTGAAGGGTGTTTATGTGAAAGTCTATGTATGAGTCTTTCTACTGGTGCGCGCACTGCACCCCGGGGCCATGATGGCCCCCTTCATCATCAGAACTATCATTATACGCCTCTCTCCTGCCTCCACTGCCAGACCCTTGACTTCTGTCAAATTCTGCAAGATCAACTTCTTCAGCATCTGCAGCGATGTCAGGATTGTCAGCTCGGGCTGGAAGAAGGTTCTCCAAGTCCTTAAAGAGACATCAGAATCACAGATAAGTGATGGGTCTAAACACCATTTCATTATAAAGTGCATAAATGTGGAGGTTCTTCGATGGAAGCTCACGTTGAGTTTTTCAGGGCTGATCCAGTTGCTTTCTGGGAACTGAACGTCAAACTTGATGTAAAGGTCTCCTTTCTCAAATGGGTTTCTGTACTGAGGCATTCCCTCTCCTTTCACCACTCGAATACAACCTGCAACAAAAAAAGTGATTTAAAAATCAATTAGAAGGTAAATATAAAGATTTAGAATCTTTGATGCTGTATAAACTTGTAATTTAAGAGCTACACAACACATACAAAGCTTTAGGTTAAGGGTTGAATATATATGAAACACGATCTCATAAAAATGCCACCTGCAACTTTTCAATAAAGCCTTATTGTAGGGAAGGACAATAAATCAGTAACTTATATATCACAATAGACACATAATTAAATAAGAAAAGAGATAATATATCTGACAGAATGTTCAACAATTTCACTGAACTCCCAAACTGCACATAATTCTGGGGGATGTAGGCAAAATATAATTGGCATCAACTCAGTCACTCACTCTCTGGTTTTCTAGCAACAACCTGTTGAGTAACTTGCTCAGCAGCGGTTTAAGGTTTCGCCAACGTCTCTCATAACTGCTAAAAAAGGAACAATGACGATGTGGAGTAAAAACTGTGGAAAGGTAATGTCACCTGTTGGGTAGCATTTCATATATGTAAAACAAAAAAATAATAATTGTCCATTATGCACTAGCGCCTCTGATCTTTTTCTTAGCTGGGCAGCTTCCCCTGCCTTGATGAAGCATCACCAGAACATTTTACTGCCACCATCCTGGCTGTAGTGTGTTCAGGGTTATATGAATCATTGCAGATGACAAGAGATCATCATGATTTTTATTTTTTTACCTGGCTCAATGACCTTCCCAGGTGGATATTTGACCAGCAGCTGACGTCCATCCAAGTGTGTGATGGTGATCTGGAAGCCACACAGAGCTTCGACAAGGCCAATGCGCTGGACCATGTGCAGGTCACTGCCATCACGTCGGAACTCCTGTTTAGATTGAACCCCAACGTTTTTCAATTTGATTTATTGGCAAAGATTTGTCAAACAGAGCAATGATGATTTAATTTCAAAACCTTCGGCAGTATCAAATGTCAGTTACAAATGTTTTGAGTTTACCTCATGGTCTTTCTCTTGAAGCACCAGGACAATATCTCCTGGTTCAACACCTGGTGCTTGGTCAGCTTCCCCAGAGAATGTGATCTTCTGGCCATGCTTCATGCCTTTGTCCACATGAACTTCCAGAAGTTTTGTCTCCTTGCAAACCTTCTGACCCTCGCACTTTTTGCAGCGGTCCTTCTCATTTATCACCTCACCTGGACAAAAATATGCACTCATACTTAAAAAAAAAAAAAGTATGGCTGTGGTTTTCTATTGACATCATTCATCTCTGTAGGTATTGGGCTGTGTGTTAGTCGAGGTGTTACCCTCTCCGTTGCAGTCAGTGCAGACAGACTGCATTTGCTGCACCATTCCTGGGGCCAGTTGTCTGATCATGATTTTCATTCCTCTTCCTCTGCATGTCACACACTTCTGTACTGCTCCTGCCTTCCCCCCTTGACTACAAGTCAAAAGGTACAAAGCAGCAACATTATCATCAGTACTCCACACATTACACACTCTTATAAATAAACTAAGAAAACTGAAATTGTACATTACTCTATAAAGAGAATGCCAAATATGTATATTATTCTGTATAAACAGAGAACTTGATCTAAAAATGAGCAGGTGATTATTCTGTTGTTGCTGTAGTATCTGTGTATCCAAATAATTTATATAAAAATATATGCTAATCATACCATTATAGCAGTAATAATGTTATATAACCATCATGCTAGCTTTATAGTGAAATTGTTTGAAAACCTGATGAGTGAAAAATGAGCAGGAAGAAAAGAAATTGCTGTCCTAAACTCAGAAAAACTTCTTATTAAAACTATGGAAATTGGTATTTATTACTTAGATGTTGAGAAATGTTTTAAAACAGTCAAGTTTAAAACGTAAAATAAAACAAATGAACTTACCCATTGCAGGCGCTACATAACACATTCTTACTGAGCTGCAGCTTTGTAGTTTTTCCATTGTACACGTCTTCGAGAGACACTCTGGGAGATGAGGGTTTTCAGACAACATCATGTTATTATGGAGCAACTTACTGGAGCTGTCAAAATACTTGGAAAATGAGAAATACGCACTTCAGAGGATGCACCATATCGTCTCCTCTCCTCTTGCCTCCATTGCTTCGACTTCCCCGGCCGCCCATGAACCCGAAGAGTCCTCCGCCAAAAATGTGGGAGAAGATATCATCCATGCCGGGGCCGCCGCCGCCTCCCTCCCGAAGGCCCTGCTCTCCATAGCGATCATAAAGCTCCTTCTTCTCAGGGTTTGTCAACACTTCATAAGCAAAACTTATTTCTTTGAACTGCAAAAAGATTAAAGAAAATTCTAGATTTCAATAAATTAAACATATCAGAAATTCAGGTGCTCTTTATAAAAGTAAAAACGATCCAAGTACACCTGTTTTTTAATTATTTTGTGCTTTTTTTACTTAAAATTTGCATTTTTGTAGTGATAATCTGCACCTAGAATTACAATTTGAAAATATGTGTAATCTTGAATATCTAGGTGAAGTTTTACATATTGGTCACAGTTTTTAGATGACTATTTTAAAACTGACAGTCTTGTGGTAACACCCAAGCATAGTGTTAAATGTTTTGCAGGTTCATACCTTGTCACCAGCATCAGGATTCTTGTCAGGATGATACTCTTTAGCCAATTTCCGATAAGCCTGGAACAAAGGAAAAAATTCAATAAATTCATTTCAATGAACTAACTGCTCATATTGCCAATATAGCTCTATATGTTCCTACATAGAGCTATGTTGACTGACCCCGCTGAATTTGCCATTTCATCTCTGACTCATCAATCTGCTCTAGCTTCACCAATAATAGAGTAGCACATATGGATTTGTGTCAGACTCCCTGTTATGCCATAGTGTCAAAGATGTATATGTTGTTGTGCTTTTCAGGTGCTGTAGTTGTTGGTTAAAAATTGATCTGGGCATTAAAGGTCAGCTGATAATGTGAATTAAAATGGCTATGTCCAGATATCTTATTAGCTTTCACAACTCTAAGGATTTATTTACTTTATCCACCAGCTCAAGGTGACATAACATATTTGTTTTTATAAGTGTGGAAATTACTGATTTTTTAAAAAAAAAAAAAGCTTTTTTAGTTTCCTAATTTTCTAATCATCTTTTGAGAAGACCTGAAGCTCCTTCCAATGGCAATTGTAAACTATTTTAGATAAGAATTATTCTTTATTTTTGTCATGTAGAATGATGAACAGCCATGTCAAAAATACTTAAAACTAGAGGTAAATTTGACATTAAAATTATGTAAAAAAACAAACAAAAAAAAGTCCATCTACATTTGTGTGTGACTATACTGTGATTCAAAATTCTGCTTAGAGGCTAGAAAGCTATGCCCCTACTTTGCATAAATTAGGACAACCTAACTTAAGAATGAGGGGCAAGGGGTCAAAACGAAATTCAGCAATATGCTATTTTTGACGTAACAGGCAAAAAAAAAAAAATCTGATATCTTAGCCAGAGTTCATCGTTTGAAAACTGGTCACTCTGGAAAAGGGAATTTCAAAATATCTTCATCAGTTATTGAAAAAGGAAAATACCGAAAGAGTTCTGACTAAAGTTCTGGTTTTAATCATCTAAATTTATGTCAATTAGTAGCTAACCATTAGACCAATAACGTGTAAAAGGAAAGTACACAATGTATGTTTTGGTTGCTACAGTTACACGAGGTTTTTCTAGAAGGCCGTGGAGTAACCACAGTTACATGTTCATATCCATTTACAGAACCTGCATTTGTCCCAACACAAGTTTTTCTACAGCATTAACTTAAGTTTAATATTGGTGAAAAAAAATTGAGTAAATATAATTTATACACAATTGGAAGGATTAGCAAAACAACCATAGATAGCTAGGTTAACTGGTTTAACCGGCAACCTCTATCAGTGTAGAGTATTGATCTTTTGGTTTAAAATAAAGGACCTAAAACCTTAAAATGCAACTGCGATCGATAACATTAACAATTTTACAGGTAATCCTTTAGCATCGTCGGAGTTCACGCTTAAAAACGTGATGCAGATGAGTATTTCAGCTGGCTAGCATGCTAGGAACCTTCGAGACTAGCTTCAAATCAGTAAACTAACTAGCTTACTCCCACACTGGTTTTTTGTTCTTTTTAGGCCAAAACAACACTTTTAACTCGTCCACTTCACCTTTCCTCACGAGTCCGACTTATTTGTCTTCCGTTTTAGAAGAGACGTACCTTTTTTAGTTCGTTTTCAGAGGAAGAAGGTGAAACTCCGAGGATGTCGTATAGCCTAGTGTCTGCAACGTTCGCCATGGTGCTAACCGGCTACCAGAGTGAGAGCTTCTGCGGAGAATCAGACGCGCTACAAGGTTCACCGGTTGGGGCTGTTCGTCCATTCTAATCCACACTCTACGCTTCTGAGCAGTTTTTATCCAGGGCTGGGGGAACCATTTTAACCCATTCATGTATGAATTATGATGAACTTACTCAGAGCTTTTAAAGTTTTTTTTTTTTAAATTACCTTTAGCATTTTTTTCCCTCTCCAAAACGTATACATTTAAAATATTTCTACGTAGACTGAAATGTAACTGATAATGTTTGAATGTCTATATTTACTCTTTGGTGTTTGTTTTTATTCTTTTATTTTAATATTTGTCATTGTGCCATTGAGTTAATGTTAAAAAAGGACTCTATATATATGTATATATGTATAGATATATATTTCTTTAACTTTGTTTTTTCTAGACTTTGGTAGCATCACTTTGAATGTCTATTTACTCTTTGGTGTTTGTTCTTTTATTTTAATATTTGTCATTGTGTCATTGCGTTTATGTTCATATGCGTGTTTCTGTTATTTTTGAAATAAAGAATTATTGGAAAGAAATAAAAAAATGTCAAAATGCCAGGTTTGTGTGATGTAAGAAGAATAAGAAAAAAGAAACCGTTTAAGGGCTATTTGCACTTTATTTCTTCAGCAGGAGCAAACCCTTAGCAGTTGTTGATGAAGATATAAACAGTTTCAAATGCTTGCACAAAACATTTAACAGCTTCTCATTAAAAGAGGAACTCTTTCCACACAAATATTAATTTAAGAATATGCACCCTTTGGGGCATGCTATTTTATTCTTCATAAGATATTTTAGTTTGTTTCACAGTTGAGTTGTATATAGGTCACATTTAGAGCTGCACAATATAACAAATTGTCATTGCAATGCCAGTGTTTGCAAAATCACCATATTGGATGTGATATTTTGAAGGAATAATAATAATAGGGTAATGGTCAATACAAATATCCAGTGATGCATGATGTTTTTAACAGATTTCAATCTTTTTTTCCCATCATAAACTCCAATATATACAATTTCTAACCATTATATTTTAATACTTAGTTGTTAATTGACGTTACCTCTATTGTCATAATGTAAAAGAAATAGTTTACTGCAGTGTGAGCTGCTCTGCATTGTATACTTACACAGACTGACCAGTAGGTGGCAGAATATGTAGTAACAAGCGAGAGACCGGTGAAGCCTAAGTGTAAATTTACCTTCAAAGTCCACATATTTTAAAGATAACCTCTTTAACAAATGGTAGAAGGTGACAGCGATCGTGGTTCTAAATTACTTATCAAGATAAACTGAAAAAGTAGTTTTTGGAAACCTATCAAAGGTTGTGTGGTTAAAAAATATTCCTTATAGCTAAACCGCAATCATGGAATATTCCCAAATGATCTAACTTTATGTGTTGTCAAAGTAATGACGCAACAGAAACAAAATGTCAATTTCTCTCATTTAATATATCTATGTGACTCAAAACAAAGTGGTGGCAAGTTGTTAATTGAAATGTGGTTGAAGTAATACTCTTTTCATTGTTATGTATAGACAAAAAAATAATATTAACCAGATGAGGCTGAAGACTATGAACACTGAGCAAGGTCTGAATTGTAAATTGAAGTAAAAATATAAGGCCAGTCCTTCAATGTAAATGTAGGTTTTCATTGTGAAAAATGTTACAATCTAAGAAAAACACAGCTTTGGCTAGATTTTAGACTATTGTGCTTGAAGATCTGGTGTTCAGACATTTTTTAAAAATTGTAAATAGCCCAAATAGCAAAGGAAATACAATTCATGTTTGCCCTGATACAAAATTATGAGCTTATTTCTTTTCAGTGTTAATATCCAAAGCACTGGAAATGGCAACTGAGCTCAAGTAGACTGACCGCTAAAGAAAGTGCAGATGTTTTCATATATTAACTCAAAGAAAGCATTACAAACTCAGGTGTGAGCAAGAGTGCAAAAACTTGATCTTCAAATTCAAAGGTTTGTTTGCAGTAAATAGGGCTTCAGGACTCCTAAAAGTGTTGAGCAAATGCATCATTCTGAATTAATTGTCTACGTTATCGTTGTGCCAACAGTACACCAATTTATCTTTTGTTTTCCATTACTGATTTGGTTTCTGATTATAAGTAGGGCTGTAGGGATACAATGATCTCATGATACGATATTCTACCCACAATACGATATATATCGCGATATTCAGCAGACTATGCAATTCAATATCCTTTTGCGATTTTCTAAAAGATTTTAGAGGGACAGAGTGATTTTGATGTTTTTTTTGTGACTGTTATAAAGTTGGATTGAATTATTTTAACTGAAAACTGATTAAAAGCACAAACTACACAATACCTGGCTCTGGTTGGACACAGACTTAAAGTAGACTGCCATTGACAAAATGAATCAAAGAAGTGGTGAGAAAACATGTTTCTTTTAATTGAAACAGTACAAACTGTAGCTTACATGCATTTGTAAAGTAAATAAAATGAACCAAGTACCTGCTCTGAATAGTTTGATACCTTTTAAACCTTGACACTTAACATCTGAAGGGATCACTCTAAGCCTGATGACCTGATGCGAAACAAGCAATGAGTGAGCAAGGTGATAGTTGGATGTTACGATACTTGCAGATGAATATCGATTTTTTTTCCTAGGAAAGAAAATATCGATATATATATATATCGCGATATCGATATTACCGAAGTATAACTACTTATTTCAAACTCGTTTGTTTCTGCATTGCTGCTTAAAAAAGCAAGGGGGCGCTCTCCGATGCACTTAGCTACTAGCAACGCCTCTGGGGATATATATAAATATATATATAAAAAATAATAGTAATAATAAAATACACTTATATTTACACAGTTCATTTACAGCCAACCATTTGATGAGATCTCAGTCAGTCGCCATTTTTAAATTTCAAACAGCTTTTCTGCTTCGCTTCTCTGGCCGCCGTGTGTCAACACATCCTCCTGGCTGCTCGGCTCAGCCGCGGTGTAACGGAGCGTAAATGACATTGCAGCCAAGAAAAGGGGTAGTAGTAGGATGTCAGGCTAACAACGCAGTTTACAGGCTGCGATGGGCCTTACAGTGACCTGACAGCCGAAGAAGTCGACAATTTCCTGTTGTTCAGCCTGCATATAGCGACCGGTGAAAAGATGATACAGAGGTAAGAACATTTCGGAAGCAATATAAAATAAAATAAAATAAAATAAAAAGAGACAGTTCGAGCTACCTCGCTGCGTTGTAACTTGGCGGAGGAAGACACTGAAGCTAGGACCTAGCTTCACAACACAGCGTAGCCCGCAGCTGTGATAAATAACAGCTCTGTTTTAGCTGAGGATCTCAATGCACCACGTCTCCGCCGGATTAAATTAGTTTGCAGCGTCGGCAGAGCGAATGAGGCTGAGCTAAGCGGGATACTTTATTATGTGCACGAAAAGGTAAGTGTGGAAAGACACCGTGGCTAAACGATGGGTCACACTGGAAAAAGATGAGTTGCATGATTAGATTAGGAGAATTTCCCCCTGATATTGTTGCTACTCGGATTTAGTTCAATATTTTAGGGAATAATTAACAGTTTACAGCTGCAGTCAGTGTGCTTGGAAGGCCTCCGAAAGATGACCATGGTCGGGCTTTTTCATCGACTTAGCTTCACTTAAAAATGCGTTTATTTCTCATATCAGATCACAGAAACACTTGGTTAAAACTACCAAGCTGACCTTTAAGTAAAATCAACCAGACTGTTTTTTTCATATAGACCAACATGGGATGGTCAGTTTCACTATTTGTTTTTGTATTTATTTAGAATTTGTTGGCTAAAAATGACACTCACAAAACAACAATGGCATCGCATTAAGCAACTAATCAAGAGGTATTTTTTAGAGTTCATCTGTTTATTTTAACGCAAATCCTTAAACACATTGTTCTAGTTGAGAATAAAAATAGGATCAAATTCAAATAAGAGGCAAAACTACTGTGTATTATGTTTAAGTTTGCAATACTTTGCAAAAAGCATTATTATTAGGTGACAGTCTGATGTATTTGTGATGATTTTGAGGAGGTATATGCTCTGCTGGCTGCATGTAGAGAGGATTTTTGTTATGTAGTGCATCAAGGCAGAATCAGTCTTTTGCTCAACAAGCTCAGACTGTGTGTGGTCAGTACATCATTCAGATAACGCTTATTGTCCTTTACTTGGACATCATGTTTCTCTCTGACTTCCATTGCTACATCCACAGTGCTATCGAACTCTGTAAGTCTGCACAGGATGACACTAGACTCATAAGACATGTTGAATGATCATTATAGGTCTTCAGCAATCATT
Source organism: Micropoecilia bifurca (assembly GCA_903067075.1). Taxonomy (NCBI): domain Eukaryota; kingdom Metazoa; phylum Chordata; class Actinopteri; order Cyprinodontiformes; family Poeciliidae; genus Micropoecilia; species Micropoecilia bifurca. The sequence continues at coordinate 23,509 of CAEGAF010075309.1, forward strand.
TTAAACCACTTTGTTATAAAACAACAAAAATTGCTATAGTTTGGTTAATAAAGTCCATAAGGATTATGTTCTTCCCTTATAGCACTTGGGGATCACCTGCTACTTCAACAAAAAGGTCAACAGGCAGACAGACGTAGAATTAGCCAAATCTGAGGAGTTTATCCCAAAGCGTGTGTCCCTGCTTCCTGTTTCACCACTGTTGCAGTCAACATCAGAGATACACAGAGAAAAAAAATAAATTCAGTTGCTCTTCAGCCAGAAAGAGAGACGTTGTTTGGGTAAGTAAAAGCATAATGACATCAAACTGGATTCTGTGCTGTAGTCAGAGGTGGATAGTAACGAGCTACATTTACAACAGTATTACTTGGAGTTGTTTTACTTGTTTGTTTTGTTTTCTTCGTATGCTTGAATAATACTATTTTTCAAGTAACCTTCCTACTTGAGCACAATTTTTGCCTACTCTACCAGTTTCTCATTACTGTGCTGGAAAATTATGACTTTTTAAAGTTGTAAACAAATTTTATAACTGGATTGATATGTATAGAAACCACTTGGATGAGAAATTCATATATAAATAAGAGTGTTTTTGTCTCGGTTCAAAAGTTGATGGTTGTCATTTTTAGCTTTTTATTTCAGGTCTTCCATCCACATCGTCAGAGCTCTGGCTCAAATGCAGTAAGATAAAATCTTGTGTTTGAAAAGGCTCACTTCTTCCATGCTGCTTGCCATATAACAGAATTATAATTCTATACGTTATTATCTATGTAGCTTTGTTTTTATTGTTGTTTTAAGCCTCAGTTTGTGTGTAGTAGACATCTCTAATGATTGCATTTAAAGGTGTTAGCTATTTGTCGTAAAAAGCGCCGAGTTCTTGTCAGTTTTATTAAGATCAATCCCATGAGGTGAATAAGTGAGTCTTCTCCCTAATTCAGATTTTTATCTGACCCCTCTTGTTTTCTTCCAAGAGTTCTCAGTAACCATCTCTCTCAGTCTTGAAGCCTGTTGGCGTTTGCTGATGGGTCTTCAGAGAAACCTCAAAGTAAACTGTGTGATCTCAATACAAATGTAGGCACTGATAGTTCAGTTACAGAATCAATGCTTCCTGCTCCTCCCTCAGAAGAATGCTCAGCCTTGGTTCAGCTTAGAGCCAGAGAAAATCTTTCTGACTTTATTTCCTGTCTTCTAAATTCCCTTTCCTCACCAGGTCAAAGGCAGTTTCCTGGGCTTGTGTGTTTGCTGCTGCTGAGTGACTTGAGTGTGTGAATCTGCAGATGTCGATTGATGTCCGGGCTCTGATCATAAGGCAGATGGCTGTTTAGCGAGAGCTCCTCCTTGTTCTTCTGTAAGACAATTTATACCATTTTGTTTGTTTCTAAAATGTATTCAAGTGCGGGACTTTGTGCTTGCCAATAATCTACGTTCCTAAGCTTCGTACCTCATCCCTCTCTGTTCGGCAGCCAAGTTTTAGATCTGCTGACGCCAACAATGTTTTGGAAGTTTGACTTGCACACATCCTCTCATCTGGAGGCTTTGCTAGACAAGGAGGATGTCACCCTCACTGAGCTCATGGACGAGGAAGACGTGCTGCAGGAGTGCAAGGCCCAAAACAGGAGGTATATTTATTGATCCCCTATACGCATTAGCACTCTAAAGTGACTTTTGAGCCGACATCCTTTGCCTCTGCTGTTTTGAGCATATTGTTCTGTGATGGATTCACAGACTCCTCCAGTTCTTCTGCCAGGACCAATGCATGCAAGAGCTAGTTCGTTTGATTACAACAGAACCCCCTGCTGGTGCAGAAGAGACCAAGCGCTTCAAGTGAGTGTTTCCATGTGAAGCAGGGAAAAGCAAAGTTTTTTCTGGCTGTACACAGTAATGGATTGCTTATTTGCCTCTTTATCCTAGAGTTTATTAGGGTTGAATTGCAAAAAAAAAAAATCACACAACTAAACTTTTCACATGCATTTAAGAAGGCAAAATAGTTCAAATTAATCAAAGTCATGTTTATTTAAGCATACCTTGTGCACTAAAGTGCTCAACGTGCTGATTGATTTTGTCTTGATTGATTTTATTGAAAAAAACATTTCAGGTATCCAAATATAGCATGTGAGCTGCTGACATGTGATGTAGGGGTGATCAATGATAAGCTTGGCAATGAGGAGCCTCTGCTAGAAAACCTGTATGCTTTCCTGGAGCAGCCGTCTCCGCTTAACCCCCTCCTGGCCTCCTTCTTCAGCAAGACAATTGGGAATCTAATAGCACGGAAGACTGAGCAGGTAATACACACACGCCTACTGCAACAATAATGCGGATAATCATAGACAGAGATTGCTACATTCTGTGTCCCTGTGATTGAATTCAGATTGGATTTAAATGAAAATGCTCACAGGGAGATTAACCGTCACCTGGGATGGCTTTCAAGTTTTGCCGCTGTTGAAATGTGAACATCCAGATGGGTCAGCCTTCAGATTATTTTTCACTTTAAAAAGCCAAGATCTGCTTGGTAAATTATCCAGTTCCAAAAAGTAAAACATTGCTAAGGAAATTGTTGAAAAAAAATAGTCGTATTTCACATGGAGATTTGTGTTTACATGAATAAATTTACTTTGGCTGCAGAACTTTTTCATGTTTTGGCACATTTACAACCACACACTTCCTTATATCTCATTAAGATTTTATAAGATGGACCATGTCACTCATAACTTCAAAGTTATGTGAATACATAGTTTACAAATAAAAGTGCTTTTGTTTGTATTCAGCTCCCCTGGAGCAATACCTGGCTGAAACAATTTTTTGCTGCAGTAGTGCTGGAAGTCATTTTGGATATGTTGCTTGCAAATTTGCACATCTAAACTAAGTTTTGGTCAACCTCTGACAAGTTTTCTTGTAGCTGGGGGTAAATACAAACGCTTACTACAGTTGGGGGGGAGGGGGGAATAAAAACTATATAGATTTTTCCTGCCATCTTGCAATCATGCAATACTTTGTTCTAGTCTATTAGGTTCTCAAGTAACCTTTTTTTCAAAGGCTTTTACAACTGCACCATTGTGTGTTTCTTGAAAATGCGGCTTTAATGCAGCATGTTCACTTTTTATGTGCTTTCAGCAACTCTGCACATGTGTACATCATCAAAATGTTGTCACATCAGTTTGTTTGACGTCTGTGTTGTGCAGGTCATCAGTTTCCTGCGAAAAAAGGAAGGATTCCTTTCGTTGGTCCTGAAGCATATAGATACGTCCGCCATGATGGATGTGCTGCTACGCCTTATCAGCTGTGTGGAGCCACCCCCACTTCGGCTCGAGACCCTCACTGTAAGCAAAACTTCCTGTTTAATGTTTTTAATCCAAATATTCTCTGCTGTGTCATTTATTGTAATATTTGCCCCTATTAGTGGTTGAATGAACAGAAGCTGGCCCAGAGACTCATAGAGCTCATTCACCCTGAGAGAGATGAAGAGGTAGATGGGAAAAGTTTTTTTTTTTTTGAGTAAAAGTAAAATTGTTTTTAGAAGAGAAAAATGCTAAAAGGTTAATATCTTTGCTTCATTTTTTTTGTTCTTTCTTTTTTTTATGTTCGTTTTCTACACAGAGGCAGACAAACGCTTCTCAGACACTGTGTGACATCATTCGTCTCAGCAGAGATCAGGCCAGTCAGCTGCAAGAGATTTCCCAGCCCGACCCACTGCTCACTGTGCTGGAATCGTAAGTCGCAGACTTTTACTCTTGCCGACCCGATTGTGGAGATGATGACATGCTCCGGTGTGTCTTTACAGGCAGGAGTGTGTCGAGCAGCTGCTTCAGAATATGTTTTTAGGAGAGACGGCTGAAAGCTGCATTGTCAGTGGGATTCAAGTTCTTCTGACCCTGTTGGAGATCCGTAGGCCAGTGTAAGAGACTCTGATTCCATTTGAAGTATTTTCAGATATTTTCAAACAATTACTTATACTTTAATCTATCTGTACTGATTGTTTAATCTGTGTTTTATGCATATTTTTATTTTGTTTTCATTTAGAAATCTGTTTAAACTTTCGTTTTTATGACAGGGTGGATGGTGTCATGGATGCTCAGGGGTTTGAGAGAAGTTACACCATTAACAGCAGCATTTTGCTGGCTATTCAACCACACCTAATTCACTTTCACCAACTACTTCTGGAACCACCTAAGGTACAGAAACACAGAAACAATAGGTGATTCAGGTAACCAGAAACATTCACGCCATGTGTAGGATTTGAAAGTCTCTGCCGTTTATGCATTTTATAGCGAGATCCCATGCTGACTACTCTGGGTGTCCTGGAGGAACCGCTGGGGAACACACGCCTGCATGTGGCCAGACTCGTGGCCTCTCTGCTTTACACCAGCTCTGCCAGCCACGCAGTCGTAGCTCAGGAGCTCTGCAGGCTCAATACCATGGATCTCCTTCTGGTGAGACACACTGTAGTTGCACAGTATTTTCAAATTGTGGAGATTAAGCATGAGCTGCTAGGAGAGTCTTGCAGTTTGATGACCTCCAGTAAAAACACGAGGCTTTAACGGCTTCATGACTTATACACAAACATTTTTAATAAAAGTACCTGATCTGGTTGCTTTTGTTTAAAACAGAAAACCTACAGTTATCCCTGTTCCTTCTAAATGACATGATTATCACATTTAGACTAACGTTATATATATAAAAATATATAACATGTATTCATTGTTGTTTTGATATATAGACCCAAACAAAAACTATGGAATAAACAATTCATGAATTTAGTAGTAGTTTTTAAGTGCTTATTGGGTAGAATGTTATGACGTCAGCATCATGGTTCAAACATGCCATAGTCAAATACTTTGTATCAATTAATTAATTTGTGTCTGTGACAATTTAAGTAGAAATGAAAAAGGCTCATTCAGTTAATAAAAAAAAAAAATCGAGAATTATTTCATTATGTTAATATATCAAAAAGTATAATTAAACAAACAACAAAATAAACAAAGGCAGGTGTTTTTGTAATGTGTAAAATGTCTGCCATTTTCAGGACTTATTCTTTAAGTACAACTGGAACAACTTCCTGCACCTTCAAGCGGAGCTTTGTGTTGCTGCCATCGTCCGGCCGTGTGCTCATGAAATGAGACTGCAGCCCGGCTTCAGTTCCCAGGATAAGTCCAAGCCTTCTCCAGACGCACCTCAAGAGCAGAATACAAGCGAGACCGAAACCTCTGAACCGTCAGTCACCTCCGACAACTCCGCCCACAACCTAATGGTGACTCATGTAGGTCTCTTTGTTTCCAGATATCTTTTAGTCTACCTAAATGACATGACCTTTGTTTTTTTTTTAGTTTTATTAACTAAATGTTTCTTTCTCTTGAAAGTTGTTCCAACACTGCCGCCTTATCCAGAGGATTCTGGAGGCTTGGGAGGAGAATGATAAAATACAGTAAGGACCTTTGGCATTATAATCAAATTTTGCATCACGAGCATGAAACCAGATTATAAAAGTGTAATGTGTTCGCTCAGGTCAGAAGGCGGCATGAGAAGAGGATACATGGGACATTTGACAAGGATTGCCAACACTGTAGTGCACAACCTGGATAAAGGCCCAGTTCACACTCAAATCAGTAACCTTATCGCAGGTACAATTGATAGTAATGGAAACAAAGCTTTAATTGTAAACATTCACACAAAAATTTTAAAATGATTTGATCTGTTGGATGCAGAGCTGCCAGAGGACTACAGAGGGCGCTGGGAAACCTTTGTGGAACACACACTGTCAGAAACCAATAGAAAAAACACCATAGACCTGGTAAGTTTGGCAGCATGCAGTAGTTGTTTAGGTAACACTTTATTTGAAGGGGTGTGCATAAGACTGACATGATACTGTCAAAAACATGACAGAACATCTGTCATGAACATATAGGAGTCTTTATGTTCATGACAACTTTACGACGGTTGTCATAAAGTGTCAAACTTCTTCATGTTCATGACAGGTGTTCTGTCATGTTTTTGACAGTGTCATGTCAGTCTTATGCACACCCCTTCAAATAAAGTGTTACCGTTGTTTTTATTCAAATGCAGAAAGTTAAATTGTCCAACTTGATGCGTTTAGGTTGGAACGGGAAACCCTCGATCTTCTTCAGAGGATGACATGGAGAGCCCCTTCCCTAAAGAGCTGACAATGCAGCAGGTATACATGAATGAGCTGACTAAATATTCTGGTCCTGTTTCATAATACATTGTGCTCTGACTGTTGCGGTTTTGTCTTTCAGGCCTTTTCAGACTATCAGATCCAGCAGATGACGGCTAACTTTGTGGATCAGTTTGGCTTTAATGATGATGAGTTCACGGATCATGACGACAACATTGGGTAAATGAACCGACGCCTGATCTCTTTCCTCCAATCAGCTCAGTAGTTTCTGTGCTGACAGGGTGATTCTTTATCGTTTCAGTGCAACGTTTGACCGGATTGCTGAGATCAATATCAACATTGATGCTGGCCATGACACTGTGAGTGTATTTATAACGTTCATACCTTTTGATCTTTCTTGCGGGTTTTTTTTTTGTTTTTTGTTTTTTTCAAACTTTTTGGGATCGAAGAGAATACTTACTCCTGATACTGTTTTGAAAATATGGCCCTATTTTTTTGCAGGCCAACACAGCTGTGTTTGAGGCCTGTTCTAAGGAAAGGATTCAGCCTTTTGATGATGATGAAGAAGACATATGGGAGGAAAAAGAAATCAACTATGCAACACAAACGAAGTCAAGAAACAGGTTGACAGAATCCTCTATTAATTTCAGTGCAATGCTTGATATTTGCATTCCATTAGCCACAAACATCATAGTGTTTTAGAATGGTTAAATAAGATGTGTATAAATTTGGAGTGGAAGAAAAAAACTATGCAAAACTTTGTGTGGTAGAAAACTGATTCTAAATTTATATTTGCAAACAAAGTTAAAAAACTTGCATATTTTTTTTGACTCCAGTTATTTGCTATTTTGTGGCTGTGTATCACATAAAATTCACTCAAAATACATTGAAGTTTGTTGTCATAAACTTACAAAATGGGAAAACCTTCAAATACCTTATTCTAAATACGAAATTTCTGCATTAGGTTGCATATTCATATTAAAGTATATAGTTTTGTTTTTGACAAGGTTCGGTGGCTCCCCTTCCTCCCAAAGCCAAGCAGCCAGTCAGACGTGTGAGAGGACAGCAGCTTCCAGCACCGACGCTCCTGACAGACCTGCAGGCTCTGATTCTGAGGAGGAAGACAATAAAGACGAATTTGATCCGTTTTCAAGCCAGGGCCAGACCGGTGCACCTCCAAGTAAGCTATATGTACATGTTGCAACATTTGTACAATATACCATAGTATCAGAGTTGGTGTCTTTTACTCTTTTTTTTTTTCTATTTTTTTTCTCATTTTTGTCAGGTTCTGACTGGGTTGCAGACTTTGGAGAGGTGAACTCCACAGCTCCTGCGGCTGGAGCAGCGTTTTCCCCGTGGGACGCTCCGGTCTCACAGCCAGCTGCAACAGAGACGGAAGACAAAGGGTGGGCCAAGTTCACAGATTTTCAGCCTTTCTGTTGGTGAGTTTCCGTAGTTTAAAATATAGTTGGAATAATTTTTTTTATGTCGTCCTTTTGCTTGTCACCTGTACTGAATTAGTAATTTTACCGTAGCTTTTAAATCTGAACAAATATTGTGTGTCATTAATTTTAGTAAGTTATAATAATCTAATTTCAACGATTTTTTTTTCACAATATCACAAACTGACACCAGTAATATTAGTTCCCTCACATTACTGATAACTGATTTGTCTTTTCATCTGTTGGTATTCAGAAATTTTGCTGTTAAAAAATTTACTTTACTTTACAAATAAATGCACTGTAACATGGTTATGAAGGACACAAGTTGACTCTGAATTTTAAATTTTGCCTGAGTTATCATGCATGTAAGTTAGGCTTTTATGTTTGTATGATTAAATGTCCAGCAGCTCTGAAACGGGTCCCAGAAGCAGCTCTCCTGAGGACTCGGACCTCAGCGGTTCAGACAGCACCAAACCAAACCCCAACCGTGAGTTGATGCAGAATGGCTGTTCAAAAGATAAATTGAGTTATATAATCCCTGACAGGTGCTTGGCATGTGCACCATTTTTACAGCTAATTATGTGGCTATGTACTTACTGGCTCCAGCATTACAGCATCTTAAGAACCATTTGCACAACCACATAGCATCATGCATACACCAATTCATGATACTATTCATATGTTCTGAATTTTGTTAACTGTTTTGTTTTGTTTTAAATGACAATCTTAGTTTAAGACGGACCTTTTTTCTTTTTTTGTCTTTCCTTATCAGCATGTGTGTGGAGTGCTTGTGTGGCCAGAAAAGCTCCTCTTGTTGCGTCAGATAGTTCCTCCTCCAGCAGCTCAGACAGCGATGAAGAAGCAGGAAAGACAGAGTCCACTTCCAGTGAGACGGTTACCACGGAGACCATCACTACAGGTGCAGGGAAGGAGACTATCCGGCTGACTGTGGATGCCAAAAATGAGAGGGCAGTCTTCACAAGGTACTCATTCTCATGCACAGAGAACAAGCAGCTGCTCTGTCTGGTGTGCCCACCTTGTCTTGCTGTTTTCCACCCGGAGACTTGTTTTGCGCTCTATTCTAAGATTTCTTTTCTTCACAATTTTTACCTCTTCATCCTCCCTGTTATCATTCTCCTACCTTGTGTCCCCTTCGTTCCAGAGTTTTCCGACCTGCATTCAAACGGTATGTTGTTCTATAGGTGCCTGTGCGACATATGGAATGTCGTCCTAATGGGTTTAAAATGCTCTTATTTGCTCGCTGCATTTCCCAGGATGTGGAGTGATATTTCCATTTTGCCATTCTTGTTAATTCTAACTCACACAGAACATGCACTAACCTACGACCTTTTATCCAGGACACTTCTTATTTGAGGATTTCTCCAGAACATGAAGCTTACAGCTGGAAGAGATTATGAGATTGTATTCGACTTATGAACTTTGTGTTTTTTGTGTAGAGCTGCATACAACTAACAGTCTGTCAGATAGCATGCTATCAGCAAAGTGCCACCATTTCAGTTGATTGACTTTCTAACAGATTAGTTCATTAGGAAATGACTAACAGTGCACCAAAGAGCATGCTACACTTCATTAGATGCTACTTTAAACTAAAGAACATCAGCACACACCCTCTCCTAGCTGACTTACTGATTATTTTGAGCCCTGTGTGTGTTGCAGAATCACTTTGGTGGATGTACGGGTTGCTTAGAGACAAATGCCCAGAGAAGATGATAAATGCATTTATAACCCTTAAACTTTTCCATATTTTTTTAGATCACAATCGCAAACCTTAATGTATTTTATGTGATAGACTAACAAAATAGTGCAGTATTGTGAATCAAAAGAAATTGCGTATTTTTATTAATTTTTTTTTTTACATTTTACAAAATCTCAATCCAAGCATTGTAGCAAATCTTCAAAGACACATGCATCCATCTAAACAGGCTGCGTTGTTGTCCTTCTTGATTTGTAAATATGGTAGAGGAAAAAAATCAGATAGTCTTTCTGGTATAACTGCTCCAAAAGATGCTTATGCAAAATACAGTTTTTTTAGATGTATTGAATCAATAGCACAGCATACCTTTAGTTTTTGTTTTTTAGTTATAAAAATTCAGTAAGCTGTGTATCATTTTCTTTCCACGTCACAACTTACACACTGCTTTTGTTAAAGTCTGTCACATTAAATCCCAATAAAGCACCTTTAGGTCTTATGGTTTTTTAAATGGGTGACAAATGAAAAAGATCAGGAGATATTAATACTTTCTTATGTCACTGTAAGCCGAGGGGAAAAAAGTAAAAATATGTACGAGATTTCTTGACAGTGATTTTATTTTTTAATTTTTTTTATTTCACCTACACACCGTTTTGTTGTTTTCAGTGAAGGAGACAAGGTGCCTATAGATGGACTATCAATCAAGGAAAAAGACAAAGAAGACGAAAAAGAAAAGAAACATGGAAACGGCTCTAGCACAGTTACCACCAGTCCATCCAACCAGTCGGCCGCTGTCACACAGTGAGTGTTTGCTCTTTATATACATTTCTCAGGGAGAGGTGAGATCAACAAGGTTACATTCTGTTAAAAGCAGAAAGAGTAGAGCCGCTGTCTGTCTGTCATGCCAGTCAGTTTTATCTCGATGTGGTGGTATGTCAGCCCAACTCATCCTTTTCTCTTCTTGATAGGCTATTAAAAACATTAAAACAGTAATTAAAAAACATTCAGTGGTAAAATATTCAGTGGCTTTTTAATCAGTTCATAGTCTTGAGTCTGAATCTGTGCTTTGTCCTGATGTTGGAAATTTGGCTTTGAGGTATTTATCATCTGGAATAAATATGAACAATATGCTCTATGAATGCTTATGTGTAATGAAAGCTTTTAGCATTTTATCAGCATGTACACTAAGTCTGTGGTCACAACAAAGGTTGATGTAAACCCTGATCTGCCTGTTGTTCCCATTCTAAAGGCAAAGTGAACATGTTGCTTTAACAGATTAGATTTTTAATTGTCATTATGTTACTATAACAAAATTGCAGTGGTTCCCTCTGTGTTAAAGAAAAATTTGAATTTTTTTTTTTTTTTTTTTTTTTTTAATCACAAACTGTTTATGCACATTTTTTGCCATGTTTTGATCTGATCGGACCAAAGTAATCAAAGTAAATAATTGGAATGTGTGTGCCTCCTGATTTTCGTAGGAGTAATGACACACTAGTTAAGCGCGTCATTACTTTGCTCAGCCTCCCTGTCTAATTTATTGATTAATCAAAAGAACTGGTCTCTTTGCAAAGCAATTTTATTTCACAACATAAAGGAAAACCACCACAGATAAAAAATAAATAAATAAAATTTCATTCATTTTTTTCCCCCTCTTCTTGTTGGTGCAAGAAGAGGGGGAAACATGTCAGTTTCTTTCTAGGAACTGACATGTTGTAAGTCAGCAGCACATTAGAAAAAAATATCTTCAAATTCATGTTCTCTCTGCTTTTTTGCGTTACAGAGAGATGCAGTCCCCTGCTAATGGACCGGCCTAGCACCGCTGCACAGGCCCACTTTTTCCACTTTTTTTTGTTCAACGCGCAGCCATGCCCCCTTTTTTGCTTCCGGTTAGCAGAACCCTAATGCCCTTTTGTTGTCTGAAGACATGTAAGTGAATAAAGATCGTCTGTTCTGGGGTCAAACAGCACATATGCTGGAAAGTAGACATCCACACATGGGTAGTATTGATGTCTCATATGCGCCTTCATGACATGATTACAACTAAAGAGCTTCGAGGAGGCGACCTGGGTACTATAGAGCATTTCATTGTGCCAGGCAGTCAAATTCAACTTCTTTTAACTCAGAATCTTAGATTATTTGGATCTGTGTATTTGTTGCTCTTGAAATCAAGCCACAATGATTGTTTTTGTTTTCTAGCACAGGATTTTGACTGTTTACACTTTAGTAATGAGAGCTACATTGTAATAATCAGCCAAGATGCTTGGCTAGTTGCCGAGCACCAGTTTAACCACCTCTGACTTTAGAAAATTAATGCAGACATTTTATTATAAGAACTGTAATTTTTTTTTGTTTTTTTGCTGCTTCAATTGTTCTCAATCTGTTTTCATTAGCTGTAATCACACGAGAAAGAAATGGTCTTTGCATTTAGAGTATTGGATTTTGAGAGAATCACAATTCACTTCTGAAAAACCCATAATTTAGAAGTGTGTGTGTGTGTGTGTGTGTGCTTTGCATACATGTGTCTGTAGCCATGTGTTTGTGTGTGTGTCGAGCTCTGTCTGTTACAGAGCATAATCTCAGGTTTAAGGAGAGGTATGCAGATACAAAGAAAGCACACCTGTGTAACACACACTTACACACAGTTCCATACACACATGTATCAACAACCATATCCACTAACACATGCAAAAAAAAAAGAAAGAAAAGCAAAACAAAAAAAGAACACATGGTGATGATGTGCACATACCCGTTCATGCCACCCTTCAGAGGTGTTTCAATGTAATATTGTGAATTTTGAACCTGTATTAGGTTGTGGCTATTCTTGGTATTATGTAAACGTAACATAAATGTAAACATTATATATAAACATTATTATATCTATTTTTGGAATAAATCCGGTGTATGGAAATGAGGTTGTTTTGCAGGTTGCAGTGCGCGAGTGTATTTATGTGTGCGTGTTCTGTTGAAAGGCAATAATGACGTCTGTTTTTTGTTGACGGGCCAGCATCAGTTCCTGTTTCTTTGCTACTTGCTTCCTATATAGAAGCATAGGACTGAGCATGATGTGAATGCATGTCGGTAGTCTGCAGGATGTCTTCCGCAAAAATCTTACATAAAATATGATTTAGTTTTTTTTCATTATCATGTCTCAAAGTGGAAACATTTGCTTTAACTTTTCACTTGAAAGATTTATATAGAGTGGAAAATGAGTTATTCAGAACTCGAAAACAACAAAAAGTATTTTTTTTTCCTAGTTTATTCTTTCCCTAGTTTACATTTTTTTGTGGGTATTTTACTAAAAATAAGGTTTTGATCTTGTCCATCATTTGCCATTTAGTTATTTTGTAATATTGAAATATTGCCTTCGTTAGCAGGACATGTCATTCCCATCGCTGGGTGTCTCGAATCCCTTTTAACAACTCGCAACTTAAAATAGTCTGCAGCAGGGAAAAATATTTCATAGTTGAAAATAAATAATATTTTTGGTTTTCTTTCATCGTGCATCATAATCAGTAATCATTGGTAGCCAATGAGTAACCAAAAAAAAATACAATGAAGTTGAGTAAGTTTTTATAAACTGATGAGATTTGAACATATTTTTCTCACACTTATCCAAATATTTCTTCCAAAAACTTGCAACAAAAAGTAAACTTATTTGCCATGGCTTAAATACATGAGTTGTGATTTCTGACATAGTTGTAGTGTAAAAAGACAAAATGACAATGTGTCTGTTCAAAATAGCAATTAGAATTGATAAGGAAGCAAAGTCACAGGAAGAAGAGGTCTAAGTTTATTGAAAGCTTTACCAGTGTAACATGTTTTTGATCAGTCACATACATTAAATTATTCCTCGATGAAGAGAACTGGGGGTGTCGTAGTCTAATTGTTTTATCTTGAAAACGGTTCTTTTAAGATGAGCTCCAGTTCAATGCTTGATTAAACATTTATAAAATTAATCCAAAAACTTGACCTGAGTCGTTATAAACCAGAATAATTCCTTCAGCTTTTTTTGTTTTTCCTCTTTCTCAGGGTAGGAGTTGACTTTAATTGCATAAATGTCTCCTGAGTGATTGCTATATTTATTTTTGAAAAAATAAAAAATACAAAAAAAAATATCACTTTTTTAAAGGACATGCCTGATTTGTACTTGAGGTCCCACCTTGGTATTCCTTCCTCAGAGAGGCAGGGGGAGTTGGACTTGAAAAAAGCAAACCATGTAGATAATGTAGGTTTTTTTTTTTTTTTCAGTGCTCTCTGCCAAAGTGCGTCTTCCCTCCAGTCGCATAGCTGAGCCTCATATCTGCTTTCTTGCAGTGGTCTTACACATCTAGATTTATCAAACGCAGCCTCTTTTTGATCCTCCATCTGTGTTCCCCTCTCCCCCCCAAAGTCATATGGTATAGTTAAGAGCAGAAGAAGCATATAGACAGAGTCAAAAAGCAAGTATTTGAAGAATTGTCTTCAATTACAACTTTCCACTTTCATCTGTCCAGGACTTTTGGGCTGTTTGAAGTTCTCAGAAATTGAGGTTTGCTTCATGTCAGGGTTAAAAGCAAATAGTTGTGTACAGGGTCAGAATATTTCAATCCTTTAATCAAAGTTAAAAACCACGTTGGGACACAAAGTGTTTGTATGTGTTGGAGTATAACGGGTATGTTGCAATGTGGTAGGATATGGTTCGATTTTGAGTGCCATTAAGTTTGCACATTAGCCTAATTTACCTCTTTGGGTTTATGTCCTAAAATTTAATAATTAAATAAATAAATAAAAGTCTGAATCTTTAAATCCATTATCTAGTATAAACAGTGCCTTGCAAAGTATTCATACCCACTGATGTTTTTCATTAGCACGTTTTACAAACTGGAATTTCATGATGGATGAATTTGTTGAATACTTGTAAAGCGGAAGGAAAATTATGCTTTCTGTTCTTTTAGCTAAGAAAAATCTGAAAAGTGGAGTGCATTTACATTCAGCGCATCTGAATCTTAACTTTGCAGAACTACTTTTTGCTTCCGTTACAGCGTCAGTTTTTTTTAGGGGTATGTCTCTTCTGGCTTTGCAAATCTATTGACTGAATTTCTTGTCCATTTTTTTCCTCAACAAATTTCAAGTCTAGCCACTGTTTCTCAGTTTTATTTAGGTCTGAACATAAAGACCTTTTGCTTTATGTCTTGAGTTGTTATCCTGTTAGAAGACAAACATCTGCCTCCGTTTCAAGTCTTCAGCTCCCACAAAAAGTGTATTTAGATTAATCCATCTTCTTATTTCCTTTCTCCAACTTTTCTGTTCCCAACAAAGACAAACATCCACACAGCATGACACTGCCACCACCATAGTTTAAGATGGTGATGTTGTGTTCACATCACATGGTTTTACATATTGGCCTATGAGTTCAGCTTTTTTCCCCGAGACCAGAGGACTTTGCTCCACGTTTGCTGTGTGTCCTGTATGGCATGTAGCAAACGAGAAGCAAGACTTTTAACAGTGGCTTTCTTTAAGGCAGCATTTGTTGAGTTTGCAACTAATAGTTGACTTCTCTTAGTTTACAAGTTGGAAACGATAATAAAGGAGGATGAGAACCAATGCCTTCTATGGTTTTCAGATTTTCACATCATGATAAAAGTTCAAGAAATATGAACACTTTTGCAAGGCATTATATACTTTGAGGCCATTTTAGAGTTTTTCTCGCACTCTAGCTTATTTTGAATCTGTGTGTGTGTGTGTGTGTGTGTATGTGTGTGTATATGTTGGAGAAAGTGTTGGCAAAGACAGCCGTGTTGTTAAATGCCTTTTTATTGTAAAGTGAACTGATGCTGGTGTTTCTTTTTCTTTTCTTTTCTTCTTTATTTTCCTTTGGGAGTATCGTGTCTGTTACCTGTCGTCTATTTAGCCTGTACATTCAGATATGAACCTAATAAACATGTCAAAAAAAAAAGGAAGAAACTTGAGCGTCCGTTTGTCTCACTCATCGCTCGGGGCCTGTTGTCTCATTCACAACGCCAACAAAGCCAAGATGTGGAGAACAGGACTCCCATATTCTTGTTTACTTCAGGCTCAGGTGGATTCGGTTGCATCTCATCCACATTTGTGCTACACCCTCATCATCTCCATCATAAAGTTGCCTCTCATTTATTTCAAGCTGTGTTTCAGACCCCTTTCCTGTGCTCCTGCACGTCTCGTATTAGCTATTTTCATCTTGTAATCTTATCTAGATATCATTCGCGGGTGTGTGTCTCCATTCCACTGCTTGTCATCACATTCCTACATAACCTTCACAAATATACCAATCCCACATCCAGCTTCCCCAGCTGCTTCTTTACCCTCCCCTTATCTCCCGCAGTTTTCCATAGATTTGTTTTGGCAAAACTTTTGCACTATTAGTTTGTCATCTGTACCTGGCTGTTCCATCTCTGAAGCGTCCACTCATGTGAAGCGAGTGGGTGGGGAGCAAGGGGAGGAAGGCGGAGTTGTTTTCTACTTTTATGGGTTGTAGAGAAACCTGCCTGTCTGCTTCGAATCGAGAGAGGAGAGAAGGAGGAGCCTGCTGGGTGTGGGACTCCAGACAAAGGAGACATAAACATACTGACACTGGAGAAGTGGAGCAAAAAAAAAAAAAAAAAACGGAAAGAGACAGCTGGAAAGCGTCATTTTGCCTGAACTCCAACTTTAATTTGGGAAACATCTTGAAGAAGGGATTTATATGGAGTGTGTGTGAGAGTTGTGTGAGCCTGTTCGCAAGCTGCTGAGGTATGTTTGTGTTGGAGCTGGACTTTACGTATGCTGCCCACAGTGTGCAGAAGTGTGTGGGTTAGTGTGTTTGGGATGGAAAAGTGGGGCTGGCTCAGCAAACAGCTCTTCTCTTAGCTTTATGCCATGGGGGGCTGCCACAGTTACCCCTCGGCTACAAATGTGGACACCACGACTCCTCAGCCGTCTGACATCCACAATGAGAAACTGTAAGTTGCATTTCCTCTTACCTATTTCTTGGTTTGCATTTAAATAAATGTCCTTTCTTGCGCTCTCTCTCTCTCTCTCTCTCTCTCTCTCTCTCCTGTTGTCTTGATCTTCTCTAATGAATCCAAATGTTGAACAAACTGAAACTGTCACAGAAACCCGACTACACATGGTTCAGAGGGATACCCTCCAGACAAAATCTAAATGTCGGGGTGTGTTACATATTTGTGTGATGCCATCAGTGATTGTGGGTTTTTCTTACACCAGTAACACATGTTGGCTGCTCCTAATTTTCCTATGCTAAAGAACATTAACATCAGCTCCACTGCTGACATAAAGGTGACCAGATGGCCAAAAGCAAGTCTGTTTACACACAAACATAACGCCACGAATGGCCTCCGGGTTCGTTGCGCTTGTGTGCAAGACCAGCAGCCAGGAGGTTGGTAATTCAGTTAACGCCGTGAAGCTGCAGAAGAGCAGGATGTTAGTATAAGAAGTTCCTGTGGACATTAGAGGAGTTTGGCTTGGATTTGTCCTACTGTGCCACGCATAGCAAATGTTTACATTCTTCACTGTCGCTATTAACCCCAGTGCTTGTACCTTTTTAGACAAAAACTCCTTGTTCAAACCATTAAAAAAATTGTCTCTCCCCAGCCACCTCTCTCACACACATATTTACACTGGAGGGAGGGAGGGAGGCAGTGAAACCTCATACAGAGAACAGTGTTTTCCTTATCAGAACAGGCAAGGTCACTCTGTGTAAACCTTCAGCTGCTGTGTGTGTGGACATTTGAAAACTGCATGGCAGCTGCGTCGTTCACTGTACTTTAGAAATACTAAAGTTTTTAAGGTGAACCTTTCCCACCTTTTGTTACTTTACAACCACAAATCTTATATTTTTGAGGGATTTGATGTAAGAGACCAACGCAATGTATTATTGTGACATGGAGAAAAGACTAAAAATATGGTGTCGTTTACTTTTTTGTTTTTACAATTAAAATCAGAAAATATAGCTTGTATTTATTTAGCCACCTTTACTTTGATACCTTTTAAATAAATTGAACTTCAATAAATTGCTAACCGGAGTCTTTTAATTAAACTCCTATATAGTCTAGGAATGTTACCGGTTGATTGTTTTTGTTTCCCTTCTTTTCTATATTTTTTTCTTCCTGCTATCCTCCTTCCTTCCTTCCTTCCTTCCTTCCTGCCTATTGTTCTTCCTACCACCTTGTTGCCTTTAGTAGGTCTTGTTGTCGTGGACCTCTTTCCATTCTTAATGTCTTTCTGTCTCATTTTCTTTCATCCTACTTCCCATAATTTCCTTTTGTGTGTTATTCCTGTTTCCTTCCTGTCTTCCTTGTGCACGTCCTCCTTTTATTTCACTCCTTACATTCTTATGTTTCATTCCTCCCTAACTTTGCGTTTCTTCTCTCCCTATTTTCATTTCTTTCCTTTTCATATGCCCCATCTAGTTTTTTCTACCCTTCCTTTGTTACTTGTTTTCAGTTGGCAAATACATTTATTTCAACGCTGCCTACTGCAGAAATATCTCCGACAATTTAGTGGTGAATTTTAATATGTTATGTCAATATGAATGTAAAATACCTAAAACTTAGAAAATTGAGTATGAAATATATTTGTAAGATTATTTGGTTATTTGAACATTGTAAATTGTTGTATGAAGGTTTTCATTTTTATTTTTAGAAAACATTTTGGAGAACAGCATTTTGAGGACCACAAAGTACATCAGACAGGTCAGGGAAAAAGTGATGTGCCAGTTCAAAGTAGGGCTAGGTTAAAAAAACATCTGTTTTTGAGATCTCGCTGCTCATTTATTGTCTGAATATGAGTGTAATGCAACTACAAAGAGACCTCTGGTGAGGAAATCAGTATAACCACAATTCATGCATTCCAAAAACCTGAAATTAAATTATATTAGAATGTTCCAGTCAAAATTCAGCCTTAAATCCATACAATCAAAACAATACATGACTTCAAATTGTAATTTACAGATGCTCTCCATCCAATCTGATTTTGAGACAAACTTTTTGAATTACTATTGGTTTAAAAAAAAAAAAAAAATTAAAATACTTAAATTCCCCACTAATGTTTCAGGGAAAAGTGTTGACTTTCAACAGCACAGTCAAACCCATCATCCTGTTTTAAATAGTCAAATTACGTTGCCATCTTTGACTTTCCAGAATACGCTGACATTTGCATAAAGCATTCCCTGCAGTCACTCCAAACATGTCCCAATATTATCTTCGACACATATAACTGGGAAGCGGTACATGGTGCAAAGCCTCACAGCTTTACTCCGTCCACCTGTTTTCTCTGCAGCCCTGACCACTGCAGCAGTCGGCCTCATTAGCAGTAATTACCGCAGCCCTGATTTGATTGACTTTATTGCATTAACTGCTGAAGTATTGCTGTTTTTGCAGTATTTATTTTATGTTTTTGCTGATGTGTGAGCCAGCAACAAAAGGCTCAAGACGGACGAATGCATTATCTCCAAACTGCAGTAGGAATAATTAATCCCCCAAGCCCATTGGTCGTTTTACGGGGAAATATATTTCCCCATTTTTGCAGCCTTTCTAATTTTGTTCCTTCGCTTCATTAACTTTATGCTGTCTTCCCAAGCGGAATCAACAACAATAACCAGGAGGAGTGTCCGTATCTACAGCGGCAAAACGCTTGCCAGAGGATCACAGACGCCAACATGTTTGCCCTCATATCATTGCCGCCTGGCATGGACAAAGCAGAGTGGCTGGCCAGCAACAGTGAGTATCAGCTGATGTTTGTGTTCCACAACAGATACCAGGATAAACATGGCTACTGGTATTCATGTCTGTTGTGTTTCAGCTGTGGCTTTTTTCAAGCACATAAACCTGTTCTCCAGCGCTCTGTCAGAGTTCTGCACTCCCAGCACCTGCCCAACCGCCTGTGGACCAGGCAACATGTAAGTTACTGAGCATTACACTGCAGCCATGTAGGGCGGATAAAGGTGAAAATTACACGATGAGGTGCATACAAAGATGGTCATGTTCAAATTTTAGAGGTTTTAAGGGCAACATAACAAGAAAAGAGTAGAAATAATTAGCTACAAAGGAAAGTAACAAATTAAGGAAGAAAAAACATTTTGAAATGTATCGTAAACTGTTAACATGTTGTGTATGCACAACCACTACACTTCATTATTGGTTCACAATAATGAACCATGTGCATATAAAATGACCAGAACAAAATAGTTTACTAAATGGTATCCAGCAAAAAGTTCCGTAAGCTCTTATAGGGTGATAAAAAAAACTGTAATCACAACAAAGCAACCCCTAGTGTTTTAATCAATTTAGCATTAAGTTGTATAATTGTCCAAAAACAGCACTTGAAATGTGATCTAGGGAACGAACCAATAATGCCTGGATTTAGAGGTCTTCAGTTCAGACAGCAGACGTCTGAACTGAATGGAGTATTTAGATACTGTGATTCAATATATTGTGTAGCTTAGCATCATTTCAATGGGAAGAAGGAGCCATCTGACACAATATGTCACTTCCTCATGAGGGTCTTTGTTCCCTTTTCCAGGGTCTACTTTTGGACTGATGACCACGGCAGGAAACTGAAATGCTCTGCTCCCCTTTACTTTGACTATGCCATGTCGTACATTCAAGAGCTTCTGACTGACGAAGACGTGTTCCCCACTAAAGCAGGTAGCTTGCACTGATATCTTTATGTTGCTCTGCCACACGTCTGCATCCAGCTGGAACTTAAAATCTTTGCTTCTTTTCTTTACTTCAGGTGCAACGTTTCCGACGGGATTCATCTTCCTGGTACAGAAGGTCTTCCTGCTGCTTTTAAGGACCCTGGCTCACATTTACTGGTCTCACTACAGTGAGGTCCTCGCTCTGGACCTGCACCCACACCTCAACACTCTTTTCTCCCACCTGACTCTTTTCTGCCAGCAGCACTCGCTGCTGGAGCCTGAAGACATGAAGCCTCTGCAGGACCTTATTACCGCTTTGGAGCGGCACGGATAAAACGCTCAACTTTCCCTACCATTGCTTATTTATTGGTTTGAGTCTGTAATGTCAGACTCTTCTTTGTAGAACTCCAATATATGTCATAGCTTAGATTTTTTTATTTTTTTAAAGACAAGTCTGGAGGATGTAAAATGCCAAGATGACCTGAGAGTTATGCTTCCAGATGGGAGCTCAGTTATTCAGTTATTGTATTTTTTTTATATCATTAAATCTATATTGCATGTTGGTTTTTAGCATAACTGTTCATTATTTTATTGTCGTCATCCATACCTTCTTTCATGTAAGATTCAACTTAAATGTTATTTCAAGAGGTAATCTTGGGGCCCCACAAGAGTGACGTGTGGATGTAGTTGCTATAAATGTTCATCTCTGCAGATTAAGGTTTTGCTCAATCTTTGTATAAAGATTTGTAAGAAAAGGTTGTGACATGATGAGCGACTGAATGCTTTTTATTACAAGAAATTCTTATGTGAAATTCTGGACTTTGGTGTTATAAACTGGAGGATACCTGATTTTTTTTCTGCTCCCTTTTTGTTTCTTTAATTTCAGATTTTGATCATAAAAACAATGAAAAGTGGTGCCCTCCGTCTTTTATGTAACTACAAACCACTTTATCCTATGTTTATTGAGACATTTCAGTATCCAACCCTGATTCATTACTAAGATCCCATAAATAAAATAGAAATTCCTTTATTGCCCCACAATGGGGAAATCTTTTAAACCCTTATCAACTTTTTCAACAATGTTTTTCTCTCTTTTATGATGGAGCTTAAAGAAATTTATTTGCGACCATCATGCATATTTTTACCCCGTCTGTGCCACTAAAAAAAAAAAGATTTTGAAAAAATATGTTGTTGCTGAGTTATCTTGCAAAAATAAATTTGATAAGCTTAACTGTAAGTTAAAGACATTTATGTTGTACATCTCATCTGTGGAAAATCGTTATTCATAGTCTGTAACTGTTTACCACAGGTAAGATGTTGATTGCTTGCATGAATTGAGTTTATATTAAAAGAATACTTTGTAAGAATGCAAAATAAAAGAAATGTGATTTCTGGAAACAAATTATTGTCATATCAAAGAAAGAAAAGCTTAAGTTCACTGTACTCCATTGAGGTTCTTGTCCACCAGATCTTAACCCAGTAGATTTGGAGAATGGTGAAATGCAAATTTCACATTATGAATGTGCAGCTGACAAGTCTGCTGCAGTTTCTTGATTCTGTCGTGCAATATGGAAAAAAATCTCAATAATTATTGCACCTTGTTGAATTCGTACCATGAAGATGTAAATCGGTTATAACAGAAAAGTATAAGAGGCTAGTAAGTGTATCAACTAATACTTCATTTCAAAAGATCCTTTACAATGTAATTATTACATCAGTGTTGTAAGCTGTGCAATATTGCCAGGGATATTATAATTTTAGTATTTTTAAATAATTTACCACAGCCCTTTTAAAAATGTAATGTAGCCATTTATAACAGTATAACACATTTAGTTGTAACTATGGTGTGTTTTTTTTTTTACATATAACTCTTGCAGTTGATCATTCTACCAATAGAAATGCATCAGTTTTCTTTTCTAACTACTATATGTTTTAATCACAACACTTTCAAAAACGTGGAAAGTAAAAAAAATTTAAAAAGAATTTGCACCACCTTTAGCTGATCATCTTGTAATTTCTTATATCACCACTAAGGGGCGACCAACTCCAGCAGCTGCAACTCCAAAACGAGTCACTGATGAAATCGATTAATTAAACCAAGCAGTCAGACCCATGGCAAATATTGAGACAATCAATTACATTTTAACAACATATTTTAAAGAAACGCCACCTACCATTATGGTGTCATCATGAATTAATTTAGGCATGTTCTGTTTGGTTTTGCTGCACTGAAAGTAAGGGGGTACTGTGTACACAGTTCATATTGTTTTTGAACTGTTTGTGCTATCTATCTATCTATCTATCTATCTATCTATCTATCTATCTATCTATCTATCTATCTATCTATCTATCTATCTATCTAAAATAGTACCCCCAAAAATTTAAAACTACTTTCACCCCTGCATATGCAGCATAATTGTTGTTTTACTCTGGAGTTCATGTCATAATGTGATGTTCACTGGGGTGACTCATCTTATGGTGTTCACATTTGTTGGCAACCCTGGTAAAGATGGATAATAGCTTTACAATGAATTAATATTTTTTAGCAGCTGGCCTACCATCAATTTAAGTTAGAAAAAATAAAATTAAATTAAAAAAATAATCACATTTTTTATTTATTCTTTTGTCACAAAGTTTCCTGATGCGCAACAATGAGTAGCCCCAACAATCAGAGCAACCAGAATTTCTTTTATATCTCAGAGAGACTTTCTGTTTCTCTGAGATATAAATATGATGTGACATAGAGAACATTTCTTTTAGCCATTGGTCACAAGCTGATGGGTCTTGTAACTCAAGTCATTAAGTGTAATACATTATATTGATTAATGACATGAAGATTAATGTTTCAACCCCTTATTAACATTAGC
The DNA here is from genome assembly GCA_903067075.1 of Micropoecilia bifurca. NCBI lineage: Eukaryota > Metazoa > Chordata > Actinopteri > Cyprinodontiformes > Poeciliidae > Micropoecilia > Micropoecilia bifurca. The sequence goes on from CAEGAF010075309.1 coordinate 46,304, forward strand.
CATGATAATTTTAAACACACAACACATTACATCAACTGTAAATACAGCCTACATGGTGGCTTATGGCTGGTTCATAGTCCACAAAAATCATTGCATCAGAGGCATTTTAGCAGCACCTAGTGGTCAGAGTTGTTCATAGTTTTGTCTATTTATTAAAACATTTTCAGAGATGCTGTGGTGATTCAGGAGTTAAGCAAAATCCACATGTAGAGGCTTTAATTTATTACGTTTCTTTTTCATCCTATCTTAGGGATAAAACGTTGCTGGTATTATAGACATCAGAAGGAAATCAGGGCAAAAATAGTGAAAGGTTTAAAGTAAAAATGGAGCGAACAGAGATTTCTAAAGCACAGTCTTTGATTTCAGCCTGAGTTGTCGAGCAGACACAAGTAATGAAAACTGAGTCTTTGCAAGGTGTTTTATCTGCAAAGGACTCAGAGGGGGAGAGAGGATACATGTGTGTTGCCTTGAGTGTGTGTGACCGCACACACCTGCAGTCACACACACTCCGAGGCTTGTTCTCTAGGCAGGTTGAAGATGTGTTAATGCACATGCTGGACTGAGTCGAGGCTGCAAACTGAGCTCAGACTTTAATTCCGCAAACTGCTGAGTCACAGACAGGAGCGCTCTCACCGCACAGTCCTTTAATTAAGAACTGTAGCCAGCTCAAAAATACAGAAGAGTCCTTTAATTAGACTCAGACTCTGATGTTCTCAGCTGTGTCCTCCTTCGCAGAAAAGAGAAGTTCTTTCATGGTAAAAAAAAAAAAAAATGAGAAAAGCTTCACTGCAGTGGATGCTTGGATGCTTGGACCTCTACAGGTCACTTACTTTCTTTACTACTTTACTAATTCTGAATCTATTCAGACCTTTTATGTCTGAAGCTCATAAAAGAAGAATCACAGGTTTCCTCAGAGCTGAACTGTTTGTTCATCACAATCAGTTCATGCAAAGCTAAAACCTTCTTTGATGTTCTAATGTCTAAGAGCATTTTTTTCCTTAGTTGCACGTGAGTCTGCAGATTAGGTGCATGTGATCAGATCATGCAGATCATCTGAAAACATCATCAGCTGAGAGCTGGTCTTACCAAACTAAATCCTAGTGCTGCTGGACTTACGTTGCTCAGCAGGAGAAAGTTACAAAGCAGTGAATAAAATATTCTTAAAATATTGAAAATGTTTTAAAAGAAGAGGTTTCGGGGATGGATTTGCTTGAAATGACTTCCTTCAATATTATTTGCTCTGAAACAGGACAGCAGTTAAATGTCAACTTTTGCTGCTGACCTTATAAATGTCAAAATGTCTGTCCTCTAAGGAACAAACATTGTAAAAAGGCATGCGGATGTACAAACATCTTACTCTTTTTACACTCGTGGCACAACACGTTATTTATTAGAGAATTCATTCCAGATATTCATTTATAACAATTAAGACCCCATTTAAAAAATTTAGGTTTATTGAGTTACATCTCAATAGAAAAAGGAAGTTTTCAACAATCCTCAGAATATTTTAAGCCTTTCTTTCTACAAATAGACTTTCATTTTTAACTCTATCCTTCTGCAGCACTTTAGTTACATTTTCCATATTTTTTATTTTATTCTTCATTTTGTTTGATTTTGAAAAAGGTCTTGCATGTGTTTAATTGTCAGAATATGCTTATTAATGAAGGATATATGAGCGTTAAGCCTGACTTTAAAATGGATTTGTTTAGTCGAAGCACATCTGACGAGTTTTTCCATCACACTATTATCTTCCCATTGCATTGTGACACAAATGATTTATGACATAAAATCTAACTTTAGATCCCCTAAGCAATCTTCAGGGATCCTGTTACTCAGCCTTACAAATTTACACACAATGCAACACATGATTTTCTGCTCCAACCACTATCACATGAGAACACTGGAGCTTTAAGGGGAGTTTAATTAGGTTATTGGAGGTTTTGGTTGTTGAGGAGAAAAGAGAATAAGCTTCCCTCCTCCCTCCTCCTCCTCCTACTTCTCCAGAGTGGATTTATAAATGAGAAACCCTCCAGTTGTTCCCAAAGAGCACTCCAATCAAGAACTGACTTCTCACGTCAGACAAACAGGTCAGCGCTCAGAGGACGCAGCAGACACGACTGATGATGCTGACCCTTCGTTAAATTCAATCTGGAACTCTTTGCCTGTGAGACAGGACCTATAATCTACAATTTTGCTTTGACTCAGCTGTTGCTCACAGCTGTTTTCACTGTTATTTAAAAGAAATACATCTAATTTTTGATCCTACCTGGCTCTACTGAGATCTGCCTCCTACAGGAAGGTTCGCCCCGCTCTGCTGCCATGAGAGGCCTCCCTCTGGTGTGGCTGTGCTTGCTGCTCAGCCTCCTGCCTCTGGAGATCCAGTCCCGGGGTCTGCGAGTTCACAGGCTCAGGTAACCCTCTGCTTTCCTCAATCACAAGCTCTTAGAACAATTCAAATTACTGTTTTGGCACTCAGAAAAACAGAAAATACACACAAATCATGCTTTTTTTATTTGCTGAAGTCTTGCTTTGTGTTCAACACAAAGCTAATTATAATGGAATTGGACTTTGGAAAGGAACAGATCTTATGTAACAAGATTACTATGAACTTTTAACACCAGCAAAAGTAGCAGGACATTCAACACAGGATGATAGATGTTGCTTAATAATAGTAATAATAATAAAATGATAATATATTTAAATATTCACTTGTTTTCATTTTGTTGTATTTATTATTTTTTAGACTTTTAGCTTGAAACACTGTCTGAACTTTTAGAATTAGAGTTAAAAGGGAGGCATTTTTTTTAGCTTTACATCATGCTTTAATATTATTCCTTTGTCAAAAACATGCCCAAAGAGTGTTGTTTTTTTTTCATGCATGATTGAGGAATGCTTCAACCTCCCCTGGCAGCCATTAAGGGGGTGACTGAACACTTGCTAAATGCCGCCTATTTGTACAAAGCCCCTCCTTGGAGCTGCAGCCTGTAGACATGCTGTTACCTCACCTAGCTTCCCTTTCCTGCTTCACTTGACCTCAGCACCATCAGACTAGCGGCAGCAACAATTAGCAAACACCTGGTGGAGCTGAGCGTCTGCTGAGCTCATCATACGAACTTCTCAGTCCAACATTCCTAAGAGGGATTGTTAGTGACATAATGAGAAGCATGGTTGTCATGACATGCTCAAAGCAGAATGTCGGAAAGAGTAGCAGCTTCTTAAAGAGACAGAGGCCCAATTTCAAGACATCAAATTAGGAAGTCAAATTTCTGGTCATGTTTGTACAACATTTTTATAAGGAATTTCGGTGACAAAGTTACTTGATTTCAACTTGAAAATGGCACTATGTACCTGGAAAATACATAAAATGGCCCCTTGAAAAGGTAAAACACTCATGATTGTAGTTTAGAGCAGCAGTTGGTGATAAATGAAGTCCATTAGAGCTTTTTGGCATTCATTTATGTGGGAAAAGGGTCCACCAATAGAATGAGGTTATTCGTCTCTGCAGCAGGAGGCTGAGATGGAGGTGAGGGTGATTTAGTGGGATTTGGGGCAAGAATACATTCACATACTGAGGGGCCAAGCTTCACCCTGGCAGTAGCAATGAGGGCATCTACAACAATATAACCACAAAGAGCAAGATAATGTGGAAGTCAGGCAGGACAATTCAAAGTAAATTAGTTTAACCTTAACAGCAAAACTATGGGTGCAGAGGAGAGGAGAAAAAAAAACATCTGACAGTTATTCAACTCAGGCTGGTATTGCATCACACTGCCACTTATCCAAAATGCCAAAAGAGAACAAGAAGCTGGTAGAGAAAGAGAGAGAAAAGGAGGACCTTATTATGAAACAGCAGGAATCTGATGGAGACTCAAAGTTTTGCCTGCGCAAAAAAGGTTTCGAGGACTTGAGGAAGGGAGGTGTGTGAGCATGCTGATGTGTTCTCGTTTTGTGGACAATCTCTTGCTGTGTTGCACCGTGGGAGAAATTTTGGGGTAGCTCATTTTGATCTCTGTCTCCTCACTGATTCACATCATCTGTTGCAAAATGCACACAGAAAGGAGAGGAAGTAAGATTATTCTTGATAATTTGAAGTGTTGGAGTGGTGGATGTTTTTATTTTTAACAGGGAAGAGGATATGTCTTTGCAACAAGCTAAACTTATTCAGTGATTTTCTGGTTGTCATGAACTTCAACGTTTAACTTGCCAACAAAGCCCTGTGGAGTCTCAAGTATATCCCATCTGCTTCACTTCGTTTCTATTTCTACATGTAGGGTGTGTCATGAAAGTCAATGTGCTAAACTTGCAGAAATGATTGGCAACTGGCTTGAGTTTTTTCTACTACAATATGCTGAATCATTTCATTTTCTGACTTTCCTGAGATTGATGTGTCTCAAATAAATGCTTCCCAAATAAAATTCTGCTCTGAGAGTCAAGCAGGAATTTTAAACTCATTTAGTTTTTATTTTATTTTAATAATTTGCCACGGTGCTGTTTATATGTGGGAGCTATCCAAATTTAGAAAACAGAAAAGTTATAACATTACTCTATGTTTGGAATGCCAAACTTGTATAGCACCACATCCACCCAAGGTGGAAAATCTGGTGTTAGCAAAGTTGTCATCTAATGTTTTGACTTCACAAAGTGAAGATATGTACGATGATTAGACCTTTAAGGATGAAGAAGACAGGAAAAGTGCTTGGTGACACAAACGAGGGACATAAAAGTCTTACGTTCTAAACTCAATCCCCTCAGTAGTGAATGGTTGCTATTGTGACAATAACTGTAATTCTAAACCTGTATAAATCTGGCATTTATACAGACATTGGCTTTCTGATGTGCTGTTACACTGCAGATCTAGATGAGATACCTGATGCTCTCTTCCTTTTTTTCAAGTGGCAAGTTCTTAAATGGACATTTAAAATCATGAACACTTGCATTATTACATTTGTGTGTGGCTTGTTTTGCCTTTTGTTCAACAGCTTCGGTTCTCCTAAACACCCCAGTTCTGTATCATTTTGCACTTTAAAGAATGTTTCTTACACATGGACAACTCAGTTTGTTTTGTGCCTCAAACAAAATAATGTTTCTAGACAAAAAAGAATAAACAGAAGTTATGATGTGCGTAGAAAGATCAAAGGATTAAGACAATGTGTTCATCAAAAATAATGAGGTCAAACTCATGACGTTAATAACGCTTCACTTATCCAGGAGAACACAATGTTTCCCACAAACTCAAAAGTAGTGAACATTCAGAAACTAATTTTTCTTTTATTTGTTTGTGGTAAAATCATTACCTTTCATTTCTTTTGGCTAACTTTATTCTTTTACAGCTTATGCATAACCCTGTACACATAACAAATTTGAACCAACTTTATTTAATTTGAACTTACATAACTCCAAAGAACAAAGGGAACTCCCATGATACACAGACAGGTGATTGCTTAACCACATAATTGCTCTGGGTGGATGAGTGTTTCAGATGGGTGGAAAGAAAATATACATATTTCTGATACATTTAAATAATACCATAGTTTGTGTAAAGTGAGGGTATTTTTTTACATTTATGTGCAGTTTAACAATATAATAAATTAATAAGAAATGGAATCGGGTGTGTGAGCGCCCATTTAAAACATTTAAAACTGTTTACCTGTAAAACACACAGGGCTGGCAGTGATGGGCCCAGTGTCCAGCCAGAGGAATGATCAGAAAACCAGTTAGGATTAGTTGCTGGATAATTAACAGTTTTCTAGCTCACTTTTCACAGCAAACAAGCAAATAAAAAAAAATCTTTAGCAATCATTTTAAAATTTTGTTTCAAGGTTTAAAAAATAATTGGATAAACAAGCATTTATTCATTTGGGGAAAAAACAAAACTGTATACAGTTGCCCCCCCAAAATAAAAAAAATAAGCAAAGTGATTAAGTAGTGGGCTTTCCCAGATACATGCATATTTTATATGTTTTCATTCTTTAAATAAGGAGAGTTGGGAACAAGAAAATATGGTTTGCCTTTTCTTGTGATAACATCAGGATTATAACATTTGTAGAATAATTTATTGATTCATTGAAGAGTTTCTAAAAGACTCATATCTTATTTTTGGATTGACATCTGAACTATTTCTATTCTATCTATTTTTTTTAGCTAATTATTAATGTTTTTTAACTACTCTTTAACTTGCTGTTGTTTTTATATTGAGATTAAACCACATATAGGAGGACACTATGATTTCTGAAGGGAGTTGGTTCCATGTACAAAGGCATGAGAGTAATAGTGGTTAACAAGCAGAAAACCATGAAATATTTTATTTTACTTTACATCTGCTTCTGGTGCTACTTTGTGTTTTTCAGTCACATAAAACTGCACAGAAATAAATAGCAGTTTGATGTAAAATGAAAAAAAGATGTACATGTTAAAGATATATATATAATGTTCTCCTAAATCAAGTATTCTGTATTTTTAGTCCATACTGTCATATCTTCTCAAACTGCTCGTACTGAGTCAGGTTCTTCTGGAGGTTTCTTCCTGTTGAAGGGAGTTTTTCCTCTCCACTGTCGCTACACGTATGATATTACTACAACCCAAGTCACTGTCTACTGTCGCTATGTTTTCGTCCAGGAGGAATGAATGCTGCTATAATCACTTTATGCAATCTGCTGGGTTTCCTCAGAAAACATTTTAAACAAATTTTAATGATAAACTGAGCTTAGTGCACTTTAAAAACTAGGATCAATTATAATACATATGTGATCGGGTTGAAATTCCTTTTTTGTAAACTCTCCTGAAATTCTTAAAGTAATATAGAGCTGTATATTTAAAATGAAATGAATTGTATGCATATTTTACCAATACACATGAATTACACTATCTTGGTTCAAACGCACATAATGTTTGTAACGATAATCAACTTTGCTATGTCATTACAATGAGACCTGCTACTTTTTCTCATGTATACTGGATGTTGCATAATCTCTAAAGGGTCATGGGACTTTTATGCATTTGAACTCTTGAACATCTAAAGACTGAAGAAAAAAACTTTGCAAGTCAGCATGGAGGTGGGAAAATGAATGCTTTAAACAGTGTTAGAGCCTCTGCAACGTCTATAACGTCTATTCATGGCTGTAACATCCCTGTCCTCTCCCTCTGTGACCCCCTGAGATGCATCAGCTGCATCCTGTCATTGATTAACTCAAAATAATATTTTCTTTAAGCTGTGCTGATAACAGAGCAAACAGTAGAGTCAGCTGCTTCTCAGGTCTGTCGGTTTGAACCACTCCATTCTGGTTGGGTGCAGCAAGGAGAGCAAACGTCAGGGGTTGCCAGTCCATATTTGAGACTCAAGGAAATTTCAACTATTGACTCAGAAATGATCAAGGAAACAAACAAACAAAAAAAAATCATTATTCAGCAGGTCTCCTCTGCAGGGTCAAAAGCGTAGGCACTGAAAGGGTTTTAAAGAACACAACAATCACAAAGCGATTACTCTGTGAGGCAAGTCTGAAACAAGTCATGGTCCTTTTGATATTTCCTCCACTATTTTTATGTTTCAATGACTGAAGAAAAAGATCAAATTTACAATCTCATGATGGGAACCATTGCTGTCTTTCACGTTAATGGTAATGTGCATACATAAGTCAAAAAATGCCACAGCAGACAGTTAGGAAGAGTAATGGCATCCCTTATGGAGAACTGAAATCAGGCATCAATGCAAAACATAATACAACCAAGGAGAGAGTGACGACAACAAAGACTTCTGCTTGAATGTGAGGTGCAAGTTTTTGGGAAATCTGACTAAGTGAAGGAAGAAGTCTGAAATAAATGTTGTCTTAGAGCAACAATTTAGAGACCTAGTTGACCAGCATACTGGACATGTGATTTGAAAGCATTCTAAGGCAAGCTTAGTCAAAAAAAATATTCTCAATTGTGAATTATTTTTTTTGGACTGTTTCTATTTATATTCTATTTATAGTTTTGGTAGAACTAGAATACAGTGAAATGGTAACTTAGGTTTTTTATTTATATAAGGGATTGCAAAAAACTAATTTTCCATTTGTAAAGAAAAACAACAATATATTTAAAACGTTTTCTGTATTATTTCCTCTTTTTCAGGTTAGGTGAACCCAGAATCAACAAAGCATCGCACCCCAACTCCCCACCTGGTGTGTCTGATCTTTCTGCTGCTAGCAGTAATCAAATCCCACAGGGAGACACACAACACACTGGTTGGGCCCCACTGCACAGAGACCCATCATTAAAGTTGTCTGACATGCTTCTTCATGGAAACAGTAACGCACTGCCAGTGGAACCGGTGTGGCAGCGGGGGTCACGGGGTCGTCGTCACACCAAGAGTGGGACTTCAAGGGGCCACGGCCATCTGATGAGGGTGGGGTGCGTTCTTGGCACCTGTCAGGTGCAGAACCTCAGCCACCGACTCTACCAGCTAATTGGACAGAACGGCAGGGAGGACTTCTCCCCCATTAACCCCCGCAGCCCCCACAGCTACGGCTAAACCTCCAACCAGAGGCGTACTGGGACATTCAACCTTTCCAAATCATTCATTTCCATTGGACCACGGATGAAAAACTTAACACTGATGTTTACCTTATCCATTTAGAGTTTCTTTTTGTAGTTGTAACAGTAACTTTCATTGACTTTTTGATAGCACTATTCTCACTGAGGAATTTCTTTAGATCTGTGACTCTTACAGTATTTATAAAGAAAATAAAAATGCTGTGAGAGAGTTAGATGTCAAACAAACAAAGGGTAAATATGGCCTAAGGACTAAATCTGTGAATTCCTAAAATGTTCCTGAGAGAAAAAAAAGCCACATATGCTTTGTGATTTTTTTTTTTCTCAATGATGAGGGGAAGTGGCAGGAAATCCTTGATGAGATAGGAAACCCCAGCTTCCCATAATTTTAGGATTTAGCAGCTAAAGAAGGGAGAAATTGGAGAGGCAACACCTGATCCAGCCAGAAGTGTCCAGTCTTGATTCAAAGATTGGGGGCACTCACAGTTTTTTGTTCCGTTTTATAGTAAAACGGAACTTGTCCAAAATCGAAGATCCGCAGATGTCAACTTTTTCCGAACAAAATCTTTTGAGCACATTTGTACAATGAGTTAAGAGTCTTATCTTTTAATTCAGCATAACGTTCTATTGACAAAGTATGGTTCCAATTTTAGTGACACCTGAAATACAAAAAAAGCAATATTAATTAACTATTTTATGAATTCATAGATTTAGTTTGTCTAGAAGCTTGAGGTAATCCAATGACATTGAACTGTGATAACTACAGGTTTCCCGGAACTCATCAGATATTCACAATCATTAACTATATTTGGAACAGAAAACACTAGGAGCATATGTTATAATCAATTAGATGACAAAACCTGCCTTATCTTAATGTCCTTTTAGAATAAATATAAATACATAAAGTAAACACATAAGTGTATACAAATATGTAAAGTAAATATAAATACTACAATCGTGTGGGTTTTTCAGCAAGTTTAACAAACATTTTGTCAGAAGACTCATATTTAGCTGTCTGCCTAACGTCAGCTTTCAGCATCAATATCGTTCCTGCTGTCTGAACTTGAGTGAGCTCAGTGCTAATCTCCAAAAAGCACTTTAATCTCCGTGTGCAAACAAGCAGCTTTAGCAGCGAGGCCAACCTCTGGCCACACTGACCCCTCACTCCAAACGCTCACAACTCAATCAACTAAAATGAATGCTTCTAATCCAGGATCTGTCTGCAAATTTCTTAGCAGAGACTGAAGTTTGCCTTAACTTTCAGAACTACCAGACGACAGTGGATATATCAAAGTACAGACTGGAAACTGTAACAGAGAAGGATTTAGTCTTTTTGCAGTAGTTATTTCCAGGCTTTTAAAATAAGCCTGATGGGATTACTGCCATCAAGGTCTCTTTTTGTCCCTTTTGTTTCTGTGCAGGAGTTCAGTCACTTTAGTTTTGACTCAGTTTTGCTCTAAACTGTAACAGAACAACATGAAAGCACTTTGTAAGCATGACCTGAATGTTAAAAGCATGTCTATATTTCTATGTCAATAAACTACTGAACTAATTCTTCAAGTGTCCTTTTTTTGAGAGCCACTTTTGCTCAGAGTTAGATTTTGCAGAGCTGTTCAGTCGGTCATTCTAAAATAGAAAGAGTGTGGCAGAACTTCAGACCTACCTATTGCTGTTCACCTAAAGTGAAAACCCACTTGAGGTCAATCAGCAAAGCAGTCAAGAGTGGTCTGGTAACTTTGGAGGAGCTGCACATTATTGTACACGCTTCTGGCCTTTATGGAAGGATTATGTGTTTTTTATTATTTAAAGAATTTATAAATAATTTCCCTATGCTGTTTGCCTCAATCAAGAGAAGAGCAGAACATTTTGACCTACACATGAAATGCTATGCGAGACTAAAGGCTAAGACTGGACGCCATCCGGGAGACAACATCCCCCAGGAAACACATGATGCTGTGGAGATGCTTTTCAGAGACTAACGTCAGCTTTCAGCATCAATATCATCTCTGACCAACAGAGAAGTTGGTCACCATTGATGTCCAACAGAGCAATCCTAGAAGAAAACCTGTTAGAGGTTACTAAAGACCCTTCAGGATAGCAACAAATATTAACACACAATCAGACTATAAATGGAAAATTTTGAATGAATTATTTATTATTTGTAAGACAATAAAGTAAATAATTCTGTCACCTTACAGAGACTTTGTAGGTCTATCTGTCTGCATATATAAATTATTCCCTCTGGGTCTAGAGTATGAATGTGTGAGAGTGTGTGTGTGAATGTGTACTGGTGTGTGTGTGCTTGTGTGTCTTGGCCCTGTGTTGGAGTGATGACCTGTCCTCAATTAACCCTATCTGTGTCTGCAGGGAAAGGTTCCAGCTCACTATGACCCCCACAAACAGAACATTTTTATCTGGAGCAGGTAAAACACAAAATTCATGGAAACTTCAAATATTTGTTGTATGCACATCTGATCTGACCCCTGAACAAAGGAGAAGAGCACCAGTGTCCATGTAGCTTACATCAATTAACCATGACATTTTTCCTCACACCTGTTTAAGCATTTTTTTTAATTTTTTTCTTAGCGTCTGAGCTGCTGGAAACTGCTGGTGACCAATATGGACTAGAGCCAAAAAGGATGTTTGCAGTCCTTGACTGTAAGGAGCAGACAACAAACAACAAACACAGTGTGTAAACTGTACCTCCTGTTTGAACCATTCGGTCCATGTTATCTCTGTGCATATTGCGTTTAAAACAGCTGACCAAGATAACGAGGACCTCCAATACAGAGAAATGTCGTCAGGGCTCTTTCTGTGCGTAACTGGGTCAATACCCAGAAATGAAACACCTTTAGGAAAGAAGAGGCCCTGTGTCACCTCAGTCGATTTTTTTATTATATTTGACTTCAGACTGAGCAGATTCTGATAAGCAGACTTTATTCAACTGATTCAAAAGAAGAATCAGAACAATGAAATTAATACAACTAATATGTACATCCAAAAATTGATGATTCATTCTACATCTGTCCAAACATGTACTCTGCTGATTCCTCTAAAAAAAAAAAACTTCTTGTTACAGACGCTGTGTTGAACACACACAAACAAGGCCAACGTTCAACACACAAGGTACCCCGTGAGGTAAGGGTTGGTTAAATTGTGACTGGACATGGGTGTACACTTCATGCAGGTTTTATAAAGAAATTGATAGGTCAGACACTTTGCAGTCGGAACCAGGATATATATGAGCGCGAAGGCAAGTCTCCAGAGGACCAGCACACCTGAACACATCAGCTGTGATTACTGCTCATCCATCAGTCATGAGGGTGGTCAACATTGTAAGTATTATTTTTTATGTATCTACAAAAAACCTTCTGGAATAGTCATGGGCTAAAAAAATTATCTATTTGTTGTTTTACATGTAGGGACCAGATCCGTCTCTGGCATATCGGCCAAACTTAGAAAACTCCAAGGAGAAAGAAGAATATAGAAACTTTGTGGTGAGTTTGAGTTTTCTTTAGCTAATAACGACTATTTATACATCAATTGGTTTATAATTGTAAGGTCACAGGGACAGCTGTTTAATACCACATTCATTAAAAAATATTACATTTCTTGCTATGTATCATTGGTTGTGCATAGAAAGTAAATGCATTAGTAAGTTAAGTTCTTTAAAACATGGAATTATGTTGAAGTAGATCCAGTTGAGAACGTTGTAATACAAATTTTTGTTCAAAACCAAAAATTCAAATTGCTATTTTTTTTATGAAGAAGTGAGAAAATATGATATTATGGAATCAAAGACCCTTTAAAGATTGTGATTAAATTTAATCTAAGATATGGGAAGTATACAAAAATAAGAAAGCGCCGATGCAGCTTTTTATATTTCAAAAACAAAGTTTGCAGTATGTCCCGTACTACAGTTGAGCTACAAATAATCTTTTTGTTGGTGCTAAAGCATTCAAATTTATTTAAAATAAAAATCTGCAACAGACGTTCAATGAAACAGACACAAACGGTGCAGATTAAAAGTTTGCCTTTTATAGATGTCCAGAGAGAACAGATGTCAAATTCGTATGCATTTAAATTATGGGATCTAAATTAAGGAATGACTTAGCAATTAGTTAAAAAAATAGAAGAAAAAAAACACATTAAAGATTTTATAAATATGGTTTGAAACTGTCAGCTACTGGTAAGGTTCATACATCATTGTGGAATTGGTTAATTTTCTTAAACCTCCTGTTGAATATTATATTGTTGTGAAGTACAAACATAAAAATGTCCATTCGCTCAGGAAATTTACCCAAGTATTTAAAAACAATCTAAGAAATTACCTTTTTCATAAAACATACGTATGTGTATTTTTATGCTTTTCTAATTTCTGACAAAACAAGATTTTCTATTGATGAGGAGTTTCAGTTTACCTGTCAATGTAAATGTTAAAACAGTAATATTACATTACTTAATAAAATTGCCTAATGTGTCAAAGAGGAACTTCTCTTTTCTCCAGACTCTCCAATCCCTGACATTGCAATGGATGATGGTGCATCGGTGTTGTGAACCGTATTGAGGAATTGTTTCCTTTCTTTTCAGGATGGGAGTCTCTTTAACAGAGTCTTTAAAACATACAGCGTGATGCACACCAACCAGTCGGTGGACTTCGTCCAGCAAAAGGTGGAACAAACAGGGGCAAATAGCAACAATTAATTATTCAGTTGCTTTCTATTTCAAGCTCTCAGTTTGTTTCAGCAGCATCTCCTGCAAGTTGCAAACCTAGATATAGATATGAAAATAAAAGCCTCACCGGTAGTCATACTGCACCCTCTGCAGCACGCTCAATGGAGACACTGCAACCACTCTCAGATGAAAATGATGGACGCCATCATGTCTCTGGACCAGCTGGTGGACGAGTCTGATCCAGATGTCGACTTTCCCAACTCCTTCCACGCCTTCCAGACTGCCGAGGGCATCCGCAAAGAACATCCAGACAAAGGTACCTTCAAAAACTGATGGAAAACAATCCTTGAAGACTAGTAGAAAGCTTACAGATTGCCCCGTATCACCTCAGACTGGTTCCAGCTAGTGGGCCTGATCCATGATGTCGGGAAAATCTTGGCCCTTTGGGATGAACCGCAGGTATGACACAGAGTGTTTTGACTATATCACTTTAAAATATATTGCGATTTGTATATTTACTTCAATCAAACTTGATCTGTAGGTGAATTGGAGTTTATTTGAATTCAAAAGTTAATTAAAAAAAACAAAGTTCTCCACATTTTGTCACATTACAACCCCAAACTTCCCTGTATTTCAACAGAGGTTTCTTGTGATGGATGATTATAAAGCGTAAGGAAACTGAAATATTGGAGGGGTAACAAAACTTATTTTCAAAGTTTTATTGCAAATAATAATAAAAAAGTGTCATGCCAATTTTGAGCTCCCATTAACTAAATATCCCTTAAAATCCAATTCAGTTGCTTTCAAAAGTCAACTAGTTGGTAAAAGGAGCCCCACCATGCTAATCAGAGTATAAACACAGCTGTTAGTGAAGACCTCAGAGGTTTATTAGAACATACCAGTGAACACACAGCACACAGGTTTGGAATAATGTTGTGGAGAGGTAACCAAGGCAGAGTTAGGGTAACCAAGTCTTTGACATTTCACAAAACATTTTTCAGTCCAACATCATAAAATGAAGACACAATTATGTACTACTTTTGTATAAAATGTCGAACAACATATGAAAAGCTTGGGCTCTAAATTAGAATTAAAAAAAAGAAACAAAAGTCAGTACTGTGCAGAAAAGTTAATATTCATCCTTATTGAGCATACATATTGAGTAAATCATTTTGCAGCAGCTGACTGTGTGTGTGTGTGTGCGTGTGTGTGCGCGTGTGTGTGTGTGTGCTTTAGTGGGCTGTAGTAGGAGATACATTCCCTGTGGGCTGCAAGTTTCAAGACTCCATAGTGTTCAGAGACAGCACCTTCCAGGACAACCCAGATGAGAAAAACCCAAAATACAAGTATGTTTTTTCAGCTTAAATTCTCACTGATTAAATAGAAATTAAATATGTCAATATTTTATTTTCACAGATTAAATATAAACAGTACAATCACATGACATGATCAATGGTATTTTGCAGTACAAATATGTTAAATATGTGATTGTCAACTGGGTCATTATTAGAATAATAACGATAATTAATCAGAGGTGATTCTTGTTTTATAGAAGTTCTGAGTAAACCAGAATCGGGAAACAAAACAAAATTGAATGCACTGGTGTATAATGTGGACAATACACTTCACACACTCATCAAAGGAGCAACTTTGACATCCTCTTAGAAACACAAAATAGGTCTAAGACTGAGGGAGAGTGGAGGAAATAGGATTCAGCATTAGTTTATTTTTTTTCTTTAGGACTGAATACGGGATCTATGAACGCAACTGTGGCCTTGACAAAGTGCTGATGTCCTGGGGCCATGATGGTAAGAAAAGTTATCATAGTTACCCTAATATAACTTTACTGAATCAGGAACTGCTTTTTTGCTAGTAATATTTGATGATGCTTGCTGTTCCATTTCCAAACCAACAGCTGTAGCCAGGAGCAAGTTTTTTTTTTTAATAAAACTACATTGCTGGGAAGGAAATATTAAAAGTTCTCATCCTCACAGTATCTAGACATAGCTTACTGTCTGGGGTCAAAGTTTAGAAATGCCAAGTGTGAAGTGACATATAGGTCACGTTTTTGCGTTTACATTGTTCTTTGTTCAGAGTATCTCTACAGAGTCCTGAAATTCAACAACTGCTCCATCCCAGAAGAGGTGCGTGAATCATTAAATGAAGTGGAGTTGGCAGACAGATTAGGGTTTAAATCAATTTCAAGGTCTTGAGTGAAGGTAATGTTTTTTTGTGTGTTTGTCCACAGGGGCTGTACATGATTCGATTCCATTCCTTTTACCCCTGGCACTCTCACGGAGATTACACCCACCTGTGCAACGACAAAGACCTGCAGATGCTGCCCTGGGTCAAAGAGTTCAAGTGGGAATATTCCTCTTTCAGAAACAGCCTCATTTGATTAATAGAGGATTTGACTAGTGAGATCTAACTCTGAATTCTGTGTCTCTGCAGCAAATTCGATCTGTACACAAAAACCACAGATTTGCCCGACGTAGACGAGCTGAGGCCTTACTACCAGACTCTGATCGACAAATACTGTCCCGGAGAGCTGCAGTGGTGAACCAGCAGCACAAACATCAGAAATCAGCTGCATGACTATAAACTGTAAATATGAATGATTCAATGTTTTACCAACACTTAAGCTGGACTTGGTGCTTATTTTTTTGGTTATCACCTTTTGCTTCTGGAAACTTCCATCTCTGCAACATGGTTCCTCAAGTCTCACATAATGTTTGAAATTACAGATGCATGTACAAACCTTTTTTTTTGTTTGTTTTATTGTAAAAAAAAAAAAAAAAGTCTATATAAAAACTACTGCAATGTCTCCTGTGGCGTTTCATTTCTAATAATACCCAAGTATTTACAAAAAGCAAAAAGTGCTGGTCATGATTCAGTACACAGAGAAAGACAGAGTAGTGAGTGCAAAAACACAGAAAACAGCAGTGATATACATTTACTCCCTTGGGGAAAAAAACAAACCTGAGCTCAATACTTTGAATTCCATTTTCTAGTTTCAGCAACCAGGAATATTTTTCTCTTTCTTTCTCAGCATTAGAAATATTGTTGAAGTAAAGCGAAGGCAGAAGAAACTGTGGCTGATGAGGAAGCAGAAATGTCCTCTGGCTTTTTTATTTTAAGGCAGGTGGTGATCAAAGTCTGAAACTTATCTAAAAACTTTCATCATGACTCTCATTTTTCTTCACCAACTCTTCCTCATCATCATTCTCACTGACCACCTTTTGTTCATTTTCCTCTTCATCTTCAGTGTTCTTTTCACTCTCATCCTCCTCTGCCTGTTTTTCCTCTGAATGATCTGACAAGCTTCCATCCCCACCCTTGTTGGGATTGTCCACCTTCTCAGCAGCCTCATCGGTGACTGCAGTCTGCTCTGCATGCCTGTTCCTGCTGCGCAAACCCTGGAGCAGACAGAAGGTGGCGCTGCAGGCAATGAGAGTCCAGATGAGCGTGTGGGCAGGAACGCCCCTGACCTGAGCGCGCACCCACCTCACCGCTTGGGCAACAGTGGTGTTGGAAACCCGACGTGAAGCCGATTTGTCCTGCAGAACATCGAAAAAAAAAAAAATCCATAAAAATTAGCCTCACCTTCAAAGGCTTTTGTGTTTTCTGCAAACTGGTAAGGAGGAAAACAGTTAAATCGACTGGCAGTGAATTGTCAATTGATGGTTTACTAAATTAAAGTTAGTTCCAACTGACAAACTAATAAGATCCATCTGAACCTTCTTTCAGTGTTGTAGTGTGGGTGATGTCCAGAAGATGGCGCCAAAAACAAAACAAAAGATGAACATGTTGAAAATCCAAGGTAAGTCTAACATCCATTAAAAAAAAAAAAAAAAAAACACTTGTGCAGAAATAATTCAGACAGGCACTTTTAACACAAACACAGATGTCAACATAGATGAAATGACCGAGAGCAGTAGCAGTGAAAAGGGTTTTGTCATTTTATTATTTGTCATCTAATAAATATTTGTCATTCTTTATGGACAGATTTACCTTTAGTCCAAACTGGGTGAGCATGCCCTCCAAGAAGGTGTTGCCCAAGTGCACTCTGGGATAGAACTCCTCATCATAGACCCTCCTCCACCAGCGCTCTGGAAAAGATCTGCATGGATAAAAACCTGGATCAATCTTCATTATTCTGATTTACACTCGTGAGGCAAAGATTATGTTTCTGATTTCCTAATGTTTTTCACACAAAAGACTTATTAAAATAAGTCAATTTACAATTCAAGCTTTTGCACTTTCAGACACGACATTTATGCAAAATATCTGAGGAAAATAAGTGTTTTTTTTTAGATTTCTATTGTGCATATGGCACAAGGAAGGTACA
Source organism: Micropoecilia bifurca (assembly GCA_903067075.1). NCBI lineage: Eukaryota > Metazoa > Chordata > Actinopteri > Cyprinodontiformes > Poeciliidae > Micropoecilia > Micropoecilia bifurca. The sequence continues at coordinate 63,852 of CAEGAF010075309.1, forward strand.
AAAAAACATTAAGGAATAAAGTCTGGAATGAAGTCAGATGCAGAAACTACTGAAAATTCCCAATCTTGCAAAAATGCTTGGAAAACATTTTTCATTTTTATTTTGTTTCCCATTGATGTGCTATACTTTGTGTTGGTCTATCACATGAAATCCAGATTAAAAGCCCAAGTTTTGGTGACGGACATAAAAAAAAAAAGAAGTTCAAGGAGTTTAATTAGAGCTGTAAGAAGCTGCGTATCAAAATGTGGCTGTAATGTTTCATTGCTGGTGGAGAAGCGGTGAGCACTGACCCATCGGCCTTTGGTTCAGTAAACCAGTATCTGTAGCGGTGAGCTCGCAGGTAGGTAGGCGGCTCCTCGTGAAATGGATACTTGGATACATCCGTCTGGATCAGTTCAATCACTGCAGGAGCAAAATGAAAACTTTAAGAGAACCATTTGTTTCTTGTTAAATAAATAAAAAGAAAAAGTCTGATTAAATCTTGGATTTAGAGGGAATTCAGCACAATTTCAGGAAGACATCGGCTTCATCTTTCTGTGGATTCATGCTTTCATTCCCTGATTTCTTTCAGAGAATGAAAACTGCGGCATGGGGAAGAAGATACAAAACTGACCCAATTTCAAACTACAAAAAAAAAAAAAACTGCTCCATTTGTTTCAGTTTTCAATCATCAAAAACTCAAAAGGGTTTTGCACCTTCTCTTTTGCCTTGCAGGAGTCGGTACATCAGACTGGTGAACCACGGACTCTGGGTTTGAGGCCCCAAAGCTGCAAACCACATCTGCCAGTCCAAGCGAGGCTGATGTGGCGTCACCACAGGGGGAGACGCGCTGACGTTCCCCGGCTTGTACATGAACTCAATTTCCTGCGAGGACAAATCAGAATCATGTAAACAACTCGCATACTGCGAACAGATATAGCTTAAACCGTGACCTGACCGTCCACGTGTTCCCATCGTTGCTCCCTTCAATGACCACCTCTGGCCTCCCACCCACTCCGGTCATCCTTCTGAACAAGCCGTAAGAGTTGACTAGCTGGTAGCGATCCACCAGTCCGTACGCCTGACGGACCCCCGGCCACAACCTGGAGTGAGAGTCATACTCTACATAGCTAAAAGGCACCTGGAAAAAAAAAAGGTAGAGAAAACTACAGTGAGATTTCTGCTGGACATTTGTAAACCATCCATTTTACAACTCTTGATTTTCCAGCACCCACCAGACTGACTGCAAACATCGAAGCAGCAGCAGCGGCAAACACCGTCCACTGGATCATCCCCCAAAAACGCTTCAGGAAGCCAGAGATGCACGCACACCTGCACATGAATTCATATTAAAGTAGGATGAACAACTTGAATGACAAGGTTCCAAAAAAGGAGAACTCACCTGAACATGGATGCGACCAACTCCCAGGTGAGCGAGAGGACACCGATCCAGATGCAGGGGATGGTGACGGTCTTCAGAAACTGGTTAAACTGGTGGTATGTGAAGGCTGCAAACGTCAAATGAACACCAAAGCAATGAAGTGCAAATCTTTCCAAACGTTTCTTGGAAACTGAAGCAGATCTACCGACCTGTGCGCGATGAGACGGAGTTCTTGGCTGAATCCACCTGCAGGTCAAAGCAGATAATCGTTCCGAAGATCGTGAGAGTCCAAACTAGCAGCTCCACCAAGCGAGAAAGCCACAGCAACAGCTTTGAGTCTATGGAGAGAAAAATAAATAAATAAGTAGAATTAATTTGTTTCTGCAAACAAGACGCTTTTTTACCATTTCTGATCATCTTGAAAAAGAAAAAAAAAAAAAAAAAGGTTGATTTAATACCGAGTCTTATCTGTAGGTTTGAAAAATCTTTAATAAAATCAGCGTCCAATTTTTGGAGTTTGGTGCAGAATAATATGTCCTATTACTGGCATCCGAAAAAAAAAAAAAAAAAGTAAAATTGTTGGACGGGTTTATCCTACACCAGGGTTTCCTACAGTGCATTATAAGCCTGATGGGCCACCAGGCTTCACTTGTGCCCCCACCAAGTTTAGCATTATTTATTTATTTTTCTAAATATCGCCTTTTTTAAGACTTTATTGTTGGTGTTTAGGCATTAATCTTCCAGTAACGCATTACTAACATATTTATATATTTTCTGTCAACTTTTATCATTTTTTAACTCAAAATCATGACGGGCAGCTGGATGACTGCCCTAGAGACCCCGGCACTGGGCACAGCAAGCTTTCTGGGGGAAACCCTGTAAATTAAATATTGGTTTGTTTTTTTTCCATATCAGGAACTGACAGCAACCCTGTGTCGTTTTCAGTGAGTTAATATGTCAAAACAAAAGAATTATGGGTAGAATGTCACAATTAAGTTGTTCTGAACCAAATCAAATATATATAGATTAATGTTAAGTCCCCTACATTTATTAGCCATTAGATTTTTGATTTTTAGGACACCGAGAAAAAAAAAGCGTAGAAAGCCAAACACTTTGCCATGATTAATTTTTCCGTCCTTATACAGAAGTGGAAATGGCTTAGCCTAAAATATGTTCGTTCTCAATTAATTTAGCTATTTTTTAAGGCTAAATAGGCTGTTAATTCAAATTCAATGTCCAGTTATAAACAGTACTTCCTCCCTACTTTTCAATAATGATCACTGCTCTTCCTAAACATGAAAACATGCTTGTACAGACATGTGTACTGAACATGGAGTAACACCAATAATTTAAACATTTATCTTTTTTATTTGCATAGTGGTGATAAAAAGCAATTGAAAGCAAAGTTCATACTTTTCCAAACTCACCTGATATGTCATCCCTGTCTAAAAACTGAAAACCTAATTATAAATTTTCAAGTCTAATACATAATCCACTGAGAAATGCTTTCTTCCTTTCAAAATGTTCCACATCTACTCAAAGTGTAAACAATAAAATCTGCTTTACAGGTTAGCTGTGGCAGGAAACAAGTGAATTGCCAGCATGTACCGTTGTTCTCGTCTGCAGACTTGTCTGCTTTGCGGAGCCAGAAGTTGACGTGGCGGTCATCCAGAAGGGACAGACAGAGGGCCACCGTCAGCAGATTGAAAAAGTTGTAATTACCGGACAGAATGATGAGCACCTGAAGAAGCAACTACACAGAGAACAAAAACAATCCAATTTACAAACAAAACTTGGGTTTTAATAGAAATGCATTGAGAAATCTGCTTGTGATCAAAACTGGCAAATTTTCAGCAAAAACAAATAAAAAAAATATATATTTGCCTTAGGTGTGGAAGTTTTGACTGAGTGAAGAAGGCCCAATATTGGCCCTTTGCTGTGTAACTGAGCTAAAAAAAAATGCAATGATTTGCCTTAAAGGAAATCAAAGTTTCTATGGAGGAATATCAGATGTTCATTCAGGCTGGAACAATTAGACTTAAGTAGTAACAAAGATTGGAACAAAAGTAGTCAATCAATTAATATCTGGAATCTCAGAAAGCATTCCAGAATGCCATTTCAAACTTCTCTTCTCACCTGCAGATAAAAGGCGGCAAGTCGCAGCCGTCGCAAAGGACTGAAGAAGAGAAACGGTACAGGGATTTCTATGACAAATGTTCCCGCTACGCTGAGCTTCTGCCACCAGACCGGCAACTGGTGGGCAAACCAGGCCAGTGGAGTAGGGATGCACTGGGTTTCATAATGATATGTCAGAGCTGTTCAACACAGACAGACACAAGAAACACGAGCCATCAGACAGATTTTCCAACGAAATCCGGTAACACCTGCAGCGTTTCGTGCAAACACTTGTACCTGTGAGGCCCCACCACGTGGGACAACGTGAGGTGAGCTTCACCACTCCAGAGGCAAACATCAGCCTGAAGAGCAGCCAGCGAATCAGCCAGAAGGTCACAGGATCGTGCTCTCTGACCGCTCGAGATCCCCTGATTAATGTCAGGGGAGCCACGAGGATACAGAGGAACCCGGTCTCAAGAAGCAAGTTGTCCCTGCAGGGCGGGAAAAAAATAAATAAATAAAAAGGGAGCATGAAAAGTTGCAGAAAAAGACTAGAGGACCTCATCACGAGTGAGTTATCTGCAGTTCTGTTGCACAGCAGCAAAGCCAAACATCACTATGATGACAAAGCAGCGTCTGTCTGTTTGTAGAGACTGTGTGAAAATGAAAACTGAATTGGCCTGCAAATCTTAATGTGAGGTAATGCTTGTGCATTACAATCACAGGCTTCAACATATTAGAAATATGAAAAGTGTGGCATGCTGCATTTTTATTTGGGGTCCTTAATTAAAAGCCACGGAAACCAAGTAATTAAACAGCATATTTTTTGCATACATACCAAATGCTCTGTGTGAAGTAGTACCAACACAGACATTTACTTTTTATTTTAACCCCAAACAAGGACAGGAAAACAGGTCAGAGTTAAACGGAGGAATGAAGGAACTCAGTGCAGGTCAATACAGGAAGAAAACCTCCTAGGGGTTGCAAAACACTTGAACATGGAGCAGAGGTTCATCAAGCATCAAGATAGATCTAGAACTGCAAAGCATATCTGATAAGAGCATGTGTTTGTCAGATCGGCTTAGTCAAAGTCCAGATCCATATTTATTTGAGAATTTCTGGGGAGACTTGAAAAGTAATAATCAGATAATTCCCCATTAAATCTGACTGATTTTGGAAAAAACAGGAATCCTTTTCCTTCATCATTTGTCTTTGATTTGTGCTCAGTTTGTGGTTGTATCAAAAACACTTACCACTGGAAGTAAAGGAACACCTGGCCTACCTGTAATAGGGAAACACTTTTAGGCAAATAAAAAAACCAAAACATACTGTGTCAGAGAAAAGAGGAAAGGAGGCTAAGGCCATCGCAAACTCACTTGGTACATAGACAAGTACAAGGCCCAGAGGCAGAAGAAGACCAGGCTGTCCCTCAGAGACTCCAGCAGCGTGGCTGCCAGGCTCAGAGCGGCTCCGGTCAGGCACAGCAGCTCCATGGCCGTCTGGGTGTCCAGGCCCAGGCGGGGTCCCAGCCACAGCAGGGTGGGCGAGGTCAGCAGCTGCTCCAGCAGAGGCTTCCCAGTGTACCGCAGCTGCCAGCGGGCAGGGAGCAGCCCGTCATTCCCATACAGACCTGGATGCAAGGAATGTTAATCAGTCTGGGATTGACTTTTCTATTGTCCTTGACAATGTGTGCAGATTTTTGATATTTCCAGCTCAGTACATGCAAGTAAAGCGTGCAGGTCTGCAAATTAAGCTGGAACTGCATTATGGAACTTTCTGAAACTACATAATGTTTTAGTGAAAGTTGCGTTTAACGTGCTTAAAGACACATCCAGCATGTGAGCATATTGGATTTCTCTCTGCAGCTCATAACGTTAGCTCAGTACGCAGAACAGCAGAAGTTTCCAGGCGCTCCTTCACCACGTAAACACAGCAGCACAGGAAGCCTCGGCTACAAGTTTTTTCAGCTAACAATGCTAACGCGGTGCATGGAGCAAAGGGAGATAGAGGGAGAAAGATGGCTTCGTTCAGTCTCACCTGGTATCTGAACGTAGAGGGAAACAAAAGCTACCATGTAGATGAGCGCCATGCACCAGAGGAACAGGCGCCGAGGTAGGACAGTTTCCCCCATGTCTGACCACCGGACACCGAGGTTCTTTCCTCCACCTACGCCGCTTGGCTCTGTGCAGCAGGAAGGAAGCTGCAAGCGGGGATTTGACGAGTGGGAGACACGTATTAAAACGGGAAAAATTCCTGAAATCACCTGAGCGGCCACAAGGTGTCGCTGCTGCTCCTTTCAAACACATGTTGCGTTTAAGTACCTCGGTGTAAAATGGGTAACCAGTGTTCACACCCTTTGGAGATATTATTTGATGATAGAATGTGGTTTATTACTTACTTTTCAAAAACAATAACAGAGGACTGCAGCAGACATCTAGGAATATTCATTTAGTATAAATGTAGAACGTGAAAAAACAAGAGAACGTGTAAAAATAAAAAAAGTAATGTATTCGAGATGTATGAGGTGTAAAGTCCAAAAATATTTTTGTGGTTAAAGTGAACACTATTTTATACACTTTTACAATGCCTTTTAGTCCAAAGGGGCGGTTTCTCTGTCAGATCACACTGAAAGTAAGTGCTTCACACAGAAAGGTTAATGGTGGCCAACCACCTCCAGCCTCCATTTCCTGTGTAAACAGTCATCAACTTCTCTGTAAATAAAAACCCAATGCAAAAGTTCACAGATAGATTTGAGCTTGAGCTATTTTGCAAAGAGACAACATTCACACTTAGGTGTATATGTTTTTAATAAATGACTCATGTATTTGCTATTCAACATTTTGGAGATGGAGCAGTTTGTCAACAAATTAAGCATTTTCCAGAGCAATAAAGTATATTTTGTGTAACGCAAAGCTAGTAGAAAAATGCATCAAAAAATTTCAGTTAACAGCAATGAAAGCAGCTTACAAAGCATTAAGACTGGGAAGCAGAATACAAAATCCATGCCCCACCTTTCAGATTACTATCAGTCTTCCCTTCCTTTCTCACATCCAAATAATGCTTGAAGTTATGTGACAAAATTTGCAAATAATAAATGGTAATAAAAACTATCGTAAAAACAATATATCTTAAGGAAAACAGACATTTGGTTTGACATTATTTTATTGTGCAACTTACCAGGCAAGCATTCATGGCAATAAAGAGATGCTCTGCATGCTGCTAGTCCAATAGCAAAAGCATCCATGTATATACATTCAAGTTTTAGCCACAACACAGAAAAATGATCACAAAACTACTGATCACACAGACTGGAGTACCTTTAAATCTCTGACAGAGTGAATAAAATCAGGAAAGCCCTGCACAGGCATCACAATTCATTCTTTGACGCTATAAAAATACAGAAAAACATATCTGATTGTACAGAATATTTACAGAGTTTATTTTTAGGTGGCACCAATTCTAGAAGATGCTTATTCAGATGCCGGACAGATCAGCAGAGAGACTCTTGAAACGCCAAGGGCCAAAGCAGTGGCGATGAAGCTTGGCAACGTGAAATTTGACACAGGTGCTACACATAGAGAACATGATCTAAGATTTGCAAGCCTCATGCCTTAGTTAGATCTTGGAATTATTTTTTCCTTTGAAAGTAATCCGGTAGGTCCCAACTGCCCACTTTTTGTTTATTGATCTCAATATAAATCCCAAATTGCCCACCCAGAAGGAAATGAACATCGTGCTTTCTTTGCTACCTGATTTTTACATTTGAAAATAAATGAGAACTTAAAAATCACAAATTAGCCACCGGAACAGATTTCCCTCAAGGAAATTCTTATTCTACTAAAATATTTGCATATTACGCCTTTAATCTAAACATATCTTTTAATTATTCAAAGTAACTTGCCCCATTCTAAACAACAACAAAAAAAAATGCTGTGTGACACCATCTTTTGACACTTGCTGAAGAAATCAAAATTAAAACAATACTGTGACAATTATCATCAATACCAGTAGAAATTTAGACAACATTAAAACTGGAAAACTTTCCCATGAAAACAGAACATGCTGCGGGTTTACTCTGCACGTTGGAAGTCTTGGCTCCGAATGCCTATTGCAGGCTGGATTGTAGTTTCCTTGGAGGCAAAACTCTTTGAAATGGAGACCCTTGACTTGCATGAGAAGCTACATAAAACACTGCAAGAATCTAACTGCATATAAATGGTTTGTTTGCAAATGCTTGCATCCCTTTTAGCACGGCCACTGAAATTCAGTCTGTGGTTTGCAGACAGACAAATTAACTATAGCTGCCTCATGTGTGCAAAACACAAGGAGATGGCCGATACAGTGTTGCTGTGGTCAAATCCCAGTGCAGACGGCTTTAGTGAAAAGAAAAAGCTTCTAATTTAGATGCTGTTTGGTTATTTTCAATAAGAGCCACATCAATTTCTTTTCAAACACGGAAAGACGTTGCGCATATGTTTTCAGATAATACACTGTTTCAGCACATGTAAGTGTTTTTTATTCTCATTATCCTTATTATTATTACTTTATTATTATTATTAATATTATATCTACACACCTTTGGATCTTTGAGAATTTTAAGGCAAATATAAATTCACAGATTTGGATGGCTAGACTTAAACTCCACTGTTCACTTTGACAGTGTTTCCTGCTGGTGGAAATGGGATCAGCTGTCTCAGAGTCATGTCGCTCCATCAGCTGTACAACTCTGTCCGATATTAGTCATCGAGGTCATGGGCTCCTGGTCCGTCTCCCTGACGCAGATGACCGCGTCCCCGCTCACGTTAATGAGGCACTGAGCCTAAAAAAACAAAACAAAATGGATCAAACGTAGACTCAGCATTATACGAATTTATTCTGTAATCCAATTCAAATTGTAAAACCTATCGTCTGTACACACAGAGTGAGATATTTCATGTGTCATTTTCTGTTAAGAAATTTTGATCTTTTTCCCAAAATACAAAAAATTTTGGGAAAAATTATCTTCTAAAAACATGCTCATGTACTGTTGAGTACATGCATGCATTACTTTGTCAGGCCTCTCTGTGCACTATTTACTGGATCAATGCATTGTGGCATGAAGGAGACCTGTCTCTAGTAAGGAAGTCCAGTTTTAACCCCTGTGGCTTTCAACCCTCCAGCATCGTTGGGGCTGCTGTGTCTCATCCTTTTCTTGACACTATCCCACAGATTGACTGTGGGGTTTAGTTTAGGTCAGTTTGCTGGTCAATCAGGATCAGTGACATCATGGTCATTAAAAGCAAGTCTGATTACCTTTACAGTATGAGCAAGTCCCAAGTCCTAAATCTAAAATGAAATCTTTTGAATTTCCCCCCAAATTATCTTCACAATCATCTCATCTCATCTCTATTTACATGTCTAGAACATGTCCTAATATGCTTGCATACAGCACTCTGAACAACTGGCATATATAAACTACGCTCTTCAGCATATAAACAAAAAAAAATGCCCATGAGTGTCTTGGTGTGGGTACCTGGTTCTTGTTGGGATTTTCCATTAAAACACAATCTTTCATGCTGTAGGACACCACTGCGTTGCCACCCAGAGCTGCTACGTGGGCTCGAACCATCGCAAACACCTCTGCGATGAACGAATGGAGGAAGCCGCTAACTCCACCTTCCTGCAGAAAAACAAGCACGTTTCATGCAACAAAAAGCACATCCAGTTGGCACAGGGCAGCGCAACGACCTCCTGCAGCGTCAACCACACCTCTCGTAGGGATGTGGTCTCTCTGATGAAGAACATGTTGATGATTCCAAGGAATTTAATGATTCTGGTCCCAGGGAGGAAAGAGAGCGGCGTCATCTTCACCATGGTCACAGAACCGCCCCCAAAGGAGCGGCTGGAGCGCAGCGAGCGGGGGCGTCCCTCCGTCACCGGACTGCAGTGCTCCAAAGACGAGACTGAAGGTCCAGAGAGAGAGAAAACAAGGCCAAGCAGAAGTGCAGGAGAAGGATGTGAAAAGACCACAGGAGGAGAAGACAGGAGGGCAAAAAAAAAGAGAACAAGAAGGGAACTGAGACACCAGTAATCACTCGATAATGGAAAATATAAAAGCAGATATGAACTTTGATGCACAAATGAGGGATGTCATGCAAAAACGCAACTGGGTTAGTGTTTGTACACCAGGGCATGTACACTGATACAGAGGTAGAGCAGAAAATGTTCAAACCCATGGAAAAGTTCTGATTTATACGAAATTCCTTTACATCAAACATTCAATCTTTCAGGCTCAAAATGCCAAAAATATGGTAAGACATTGTGTTCAAATGAATAAGAGTCAAAGTCACAAATTAAATTTTTTAGGAATAAAAAATAAAGCCTCTCTTAGTCAGCACAGCAACCAAACAATGTTTTGCATACAAGTGAAATTGATCCTCTTCTGTAATTATCTCCAGACACTAAGGCTAGACAACATGCCTGAACACTTAAGTTGAATGTTTTTTTTTTGCAATTTTGTAAGTTTATAATTTTCACTTTAACAGCTGATGATTAAAAGTAATTTTCTATAATCTTGTGATAGTCGATATTATTTTTCTTTGATTAATCTGTCATATTACCTAAGGTCCAACTGAACCCACATGTAAATCAGAACAAAAAATAAATTTAAATAAGATGTAAAAGAAGCTTTTAGCTGATATGCAACTAAATTTAATGTGTGATTTGAGCATTTTTTAAATATATTTCCGTAATTTATAAAAAAAAAATTACAATGACTCTCAAAAGAGTCCACATCAAAGAGACAAAGCAAAAATTATTTTAAAGCATTTTCCAGATGCCTTAGAATGTGGAAACCTTTAAAACAACAGAAATCCAATTTCTGAAATGAAATAAAAAATCTACAAGGCATCAATTGGTTTCAACTCTTTTTGAAAGAAAAATATCATGCTGTACCCTGGAGTCATAATAGATATTTCTATATGTTTAGAGCCACAGTTTCATTTTGTTTTATTTTATTGCTGGTGCAGTTTAGTTTGGCAAATGTCACCTTACCAAAGATTTGTGAAGATCACTGTGTTTCAAGTCCATTCAGATGACAAAAACTCCACAAATGCATCAAACTTGCCTTGGAGGTATTTATTAAAGAGCGCTACAAAATCTCATAAGAGAAACTTCACCTAACAATTTTAGTCCAAATTCAAACCCAGCCAGAGTGTAAACAGAACTAATGAACGGAAGATTGGCAATAAGGTAGTAAAAGCTGGGGAATAAATGCTGAAGAAGACAAAAAGTAGGGAAGTGAGTACAAAAGAGCTTTCAAGGAATTGTAAGTGTGCAGGAGTGATAGAGAACAAGTCATAACTTTCCATGGGTAAGAACAATTTTGAGCTCACCTGCGTTGTTAGTATGTCATGACTTTAAATGCAGCTTTGCAAGTGTTTGGTGTACAGCGCCGAGACAATCACTCGGGAAAGTGCGCGCTGCCGTGCATGTCATGCAACTGAGGTATGGACAGACAGAAAATGTCTGCAGACAGACAGACAGACCTGGGCACAGCTGTTTTACAGGTGCGAATACAGTGCTTACAGTGAAATATCATGAGAGAATTGCTCTAATTCGTTGGTATTTGTGAACGAGGCTTGAGACATGGAAACGGACAGAGACAGCTATAAGCTGAGCTGAGCACACGTACACAAACCAGAGAGTGAAAGGTGCTTCACTGTGTAGTGCAGAGTTACCTGATGAAGTTTCCATCCGTCAAACCAGGAACCTTCAGAGCCAAACATTACACACACTGTGCACAGGACTGAAAATCAAACTAGCTCTTGTAGAGAAGCACTACCTCCCCCCCACCCCATCCTACCATGATGATTTGTTCAGAATATTGAGTCCAACGTTTTCACCTCCAGGTGCATCTCAGTAGATTACGCACGTCATCAAAATGTTATTTTATTTCAGTAGGACTCATATTATAGGTCAATTATACAGAGCGATGTGTATGTTTTTGTTCATTTTGATGATTTGAGCTTGCAGGTCATGAAAACTCAAAATGTTACTCACTGAATTTGAATACGACACACAATAAAAATACAAAAATACCATGTTATGGCCTTCGCAACCATGGAGAAGACTGATGAATTAGTTGAACAGCAGATAGGGTTCCTTCATAAGGAGTGCAAACATAAAAGATCATTGGTACAGAAGCTGGATTTTCAGACTGAAGTATCTAGGTATAGTAATGGAAAGTTAAGTAGAAGGTAAAAGTGTGATGCATAAGCAACAAGGATTCAAAGGGGAAGTCCATTCAAGAGTTTGGGGAAGGAAAAAAATTCTACAGACAACAGCTGGAGTCTGTTCTAAAAGAGCTACCACAGACTGACGGATCTAGGATAATTTATCATAATCATTAGTCTTCTTTCACTGCAGCACTCCTAACAACCACCTTTACTATCAATTACATTTTCCACAAGAAATGCAAGGCGAATGTGCCTGTGGAAGCTGTCCGTGACTTTCAGGGGAAAAATGTCAGGTCAGCAATTAACTTTTTACTTGGAGTTATGTAATAAGTGTGTAACAAAAGCTGAATTTTAGGTTTTTATTAGCTGTAATTTCTAATCATCAAAATTAACAAAAAAAAAAGCCCAGTATATAAAACTGTATGTAATTGATTTTTATTATATACTGCTTTCACCTTTAGAATCAAATAACTGAATTAAAGTACTTTTTGAACGACATCATAATTTATTGAGATGCACCTGTTTTTCCAATAAAACGTGTCACATTTCACATTTCCTCAAGTTCGGAAGATTCGCTGATGCAAATGCGGAGTGGAATCAAAGGAAGTTTTCATGCAGATTTTACACGAGTGCACAAAGGGGGGGGGGAAGCTGCATAGTGTGTGCAAAAAGATAACTGCCCTTGGAATTATGAAAGGTTCACATGGCATTTTCAAGCTAAGCTGCCGATTGTGATCCCTCCGAAAGGGGCTGGATGTGTGCTTGCAAAACTAATCTGAATAGCCAGTGCTTTGATTTGGAAAAATGCTACGTCTCTCCCCACCGGCATGCATGGAGGGGTGTGTGTGAGTGTGAGTGTGAATCGGCGTGTGCGAGACTGCTCGTGAAACTGTGTTCTGTATTTGTGGGTATGATCACCAGAGTGTGCTAGAGACTGTGTCCTCCTACTTGTCTTAACTGATCCTCGTCTTATGGTGTGCGCTTTCAGCCTAAGCAGCTCTAGCCAGGTGCTGCATCTGTCTGCAAAGGAACCGTAATCAACGGAGGCAGCTGGAGAAAACACACGCGCACACAACACACGCGCGCAAAAAAAATAAAAAATACACACGCACGCAACCCACAACCGAAGATACACAACAACAACAAGAAAAGAGAACAAAAACATACAAGACACAAAAAACAAACAAACAGAAAAGAACAAAACTGAATGAGGCTTTTGAGAGCGGTTTAAGAAAACTGTCCGAGACAAAAGGATAAAAAGTCAAAACATGACAAGTGTAGTAGTTTCGGTAGCAGGGAGGTGGGGAGAAGGGAAGAAAGGAAACAAGGTGGTGTCTTACCTCTGGACGAGACAATGGTATTTTCTGGGACACCTGTCATGTCACACACACACACACGCACAAGCATACATATAAACAAAAACCTGTACTTGATAGACATCAATCAGTGTTCAGTATTTTTTCTTTACCTCTTACCATCAACTCAAGTTCAACAAAAATTTACCTCTGCAGCTCGATTTTGACACACTTGGCGTAAATACAAACCACAAAGTTTCACAGCTTTTCACACATTTTCTACCAAACCTCAACGCTGCCATATCTAGTTTCACGAAGCAAACAAATCACAGTGGAGTGCTACTGTTTGTTTACCTGTTGAATGAACCACAACCAGCTGACTTTGGCAGAGTTTTGCAGCTGGGGTGAATAAAGAGACTGTCCCTGAAGCGTTAATGAAGTAAGGCAAATGCGGAGGCTCAGAGAGCAAAACCCCACCAAAATATATATATATACTCCACAAAAAATAATAATAAAAAAAAAAACTAAATAATACCTGAAAATTTGGAAGAAGTTTGAGTGTTGACAGATGACGGGTCAGCGCACAACTCCAGAGGAAACTGCAGCTGCTCTTCAGTCTCATTCCCACCTGACAAGAATGGACACCGTTATCCACATGTCGCCTGGATTTATCCATGTTCCAGGGGTTATTTTGTGCATTTTATTCAAAATACCCTCCCTGCACCTCCTTTCAGCTTCTGAGCTTTGTGAGATCAAATAAAAATTATTGTAGAGCGATAACATGTGGAAAAAATCTCAAGGGATGTTTGTACTTTTACAAGGCACTCTACACTTAATCAGACATACCTTTGGTAATAAACCTCTCCTGAGTCTGGTCCTTGTCAAACGTCATGGCGACTGCTGTCACCGAAACCTAATCAAAAGAAGAATAAATTCATAATAATTTTGTTTGGAAACTAAAGAAAGTGAGATCATTTCCTCTGATAAACCAGAGACTCCAACACCTCACCTGAATGAGCTCTTCTTCTGGCACTGCTACAGTGAAGTTGAGATGACAGAGACAGCAGGGTATGTTGGAGCGCAACTTGAAATAAAAACTCTGAAACAAATCAGAGATGAAAAAAACAAAAAACTGTGAACTATTTTTTTGTTAGTTGGGTCGGAGTTAGAAATGGCACTTAGGGTTGTAACGGTTGCCGACCCCTTTTTCTAGATCAATAAAGATCGTCTACCTTCAGCAGATTCTCACAGAGGTCAGTGAAGATCTTGTTCAGGCTTTGGTTAGAAAGGTTGGCATTGCTCAACCTCAGGACTCTAACCGATGTAAACATCTGTAATATAACATTGAAATGAATTTTGCGAAAGCAGATATGTCATCATAACAGGGTCACTTTAAATAGGTTTGAACTGCTGTTGACCTGTACTGCTGTAGTCCAGTTATAAATCCCAGGCATGATCTCAGTGTTGCAAGTGTAGAAACCTGGAAAACAGAACGGACACAAACATGCCTTTAAATCTGAGAGGGTGGAGAGACAAGATGCAACAGAAACGGAAAGCAACGGGCCAAACCTGTGGGGGGAGATGCATCGACAAGGAGAGAGTGGATGTCCTCCACGGCGTCTGTGTCGTCAATCTAGGAGAGAAACAGTTTCAGCTTCCTACAGATTTATGTGAACACATGGGTCATCGTTTCCACATTTCTCCACCTCCAGGACAAACGCATCCTTTTTGCCGTGCGACAGATCCAGTTCTGTCACTTCATCGGAGCTCTCCGAGTGCGAGCGGAAGAGTCGGGATCTGTGTCTGGGCTCGGGGATCGGAGAGCCCACCCCTTCCTCCGTCAGTTCCTGTAAGCAAACAGACAGGAAGTTATTGACCGCAGAGCCGCTACCTGCAGGACGCATCGGTTCTGACTGTGCACAAACTAAAATCGCAGTGAGTGACAATTTACATGCTAATCATATGCAGCTTTGCTGATACAAACTCACACACACAGACCTTGTGTAAAAAGAAAAAAACATTAACTATCCAACGGTACAGTGAGTAGATCTGGTGAGAGTTACTCATTGTTTGGTTCACAAATCTCCAGTCAAGAGTTGTTATGTATTTACAGCACCGGTGCTCTAGTGTTGTGGTTAACTGAGTGAAGTGTGGCTCATGCTTTGCTGAAACTCAGAGCTGAAATCCAGCATGCTCAGTACCAGGTTTGTGCTGCAGAACACCTCAGGGTCCAGAGCAAATAATTTCTTTGATGGTCAGAGAGAGACAAGAAGTCTATCATGATTTCAAACAAAACAAAACAAAACAGAGCAGGCACACAGAAACAAAACATTTATTGGCTCAAAAGTGACAAAAAAAGGAAAAAAGACAATGGCCTCATGTTTTGCATCTGGCCTGATTTGTCATTTAAACATCAAATACATTTTTAATGTAAATGTATGTTGGTGTGAAAGGTAGGGTGAGCTTTCTGTAGATGAAAGAGTTATATTGAGGATATTCATGTTCTACATTTAAGGTAAATTTGGCTGCATGCGTATTGATATATATATGAAAATCTACTCTGGCACAGCAAAGACAAAAGTCACCCTCTATAAACTCCTGCAGTCTACAGCCAACATGACGCCGCCTTACCGGAGGGTTTATTTGGTAGAGCTCCTTGTTCTTGGCAATGGTGTCGTTGATCCTTTTCTGGATGGACTGGATGTGCTGCTCGTTGTTCAGGTCACCGGATGTCTTCCCAGCTATCTGGATGCCCCCGGGTGCAGGCAGAGCCGTCAGGTACACTCCTGTAGCAGACTGAAAAATAGAACATATGTTCTAAAACGGACAGAGGTCAACCATGTAGGTAACGGACCTTTTTAAAATGCTGTCTTACAGCGAGACCCAGCAGCATGTTCTCGCCGACACTGATCTGTATGTGCAGACCGAACAGAGCATTCATGCTCCGGAGCTTCAGCTTATTCATCAGCTGAGTGTGCAGCTCGTACTCCATGAAAGGCAGCAAGTTTGAGATGGCGGTCGCGTTCACTTCTCCCTGAGCTTTCTTTTTCAGACGACACAGCCTGGAAGGGGAGAATCAGTGACATTTAGGGTGTCCATAAAGACTTATAATTCATTCATTTTATTATAAAAAAAAATATTATTGTTTTTTCACCTTTGTGTAAAGAAATAAAAAAATACATAGTGCATTTCAAATGTAGATATTTACATCTATTCTAAATGTTATACAGCACAAATATCCTGTCTTTTTTTTTTTATTTGGACTACTGCTCAAGTTTTTTTTTAAGTAAATCTTAAAGGTGATAGAAAAACATGAGATAAATTTGCTTTTATGTATGACTGAATATGAATTCAAATCAGAAATAATGAAAAGCTGCCGTGGTCTTGGCACTCGGAAATGAAAACGATTTTTTAAGGGTCTGGTTAACACAAAAGTGTTTCCCTACTGTAAAGTATGTCCATGTACTGTGCAGTAAAGGTTAGCTGCAGTCAATATTTAAACCCATTTTTGCATTAATTTGCATGAGTCTGCTGAGGTGCTACTAAGGAAGCTCAGGTTGCTTTAACAGCAGCCACACCTCGTACATCTCTAAACTATTAGATAGATTTTACTTCATTAATGTGATTCTTCACATTTTCTACCTCACTTCTGTTCTTTCTCTCACATTTCACTTTGTTCTAAGCATGTATTCATGTGATGACATATATTGAATTGAACTAGGTTCCGTTTTTTTCTCATCAATGTCGCCATAAAAGCCCTTTGGCCCTTTAAAAACAAATGTCAGATAAGAATGACAGCTGTGCTGTTCTACCTGGCCTGAATGAGGCAGCCTTTCCCTGTGACTGCTGCCTCCGATGGCAAGTCGATTGTTGTGAACAACACATCTGGAACCTTAAAATAAAGGAATATTTTGTGTTTTATTCACTTTTTATTTCTTGAACAAGTTAAGAAAAAACCCAAAAGCTGGTGATATGTTGTTGGAAACAAGAAATTTGCTACCTTTTGCCGTCTGCAGTTGTAACAATACGTGAGCTGGGCAGGAAACGGCATGTTGAGCTCGTCATACGGGATGTGACAGAAGCCACAGCTTGGAGGTGATGGATCATCGAACCTGTCAAAAAAGCAAACCCTATGTCTATAAGCAAACAAAAGTCCACAAGATTTTACCTAAAATTACACCAAGAAACTTAGATCAACCTGTTGTCGCTGCTGCCGATGTCGAGGCAGCCTTCACGCATGTACCGAGGATTCAAGATAGCGGCTGTCCCTGATGCGGACAGAATACACACCTCTTCACTGTAATGAGAAAAGTAAAAGTTGAAAGTGAGACACGATATACAACAAAATGCAACATTCTTCTTATTTTAATTACACAACACACCAGATGCTTGTGTTCTCACTGTAACCTACAACAGCATGGCAACCAAGAGCTTTGGCATGAGATTTAATTTCTTGACGAATCTCTTCCCACCAGGCATCACGCGTCTCGGGCTCATCTGCAAAACACAAAATTGTGATTCAGTGAGCTTTCATAGAACAGGTAAAAACGAGCTGATCTGTTTTTCAAAACCGAACTAAACACTGGGATTGAGGTAATGGCAGAGACTGAGTTTGCATCCAATCCAACCTCATTAATTTTCACAAAATATCTATACAGCCAACAGAAACTAGTTTTTTTCTGTTGATTTATGAGTAAAATGGTGTGTCAAAGCAAGCAGAAACCAATAGTCATTTCGTGAGACGAAGTTAAAGTGAAAATGGTTGGTGAGAATTAGGGGATGATGAAGTTATTGTCAAGGTCTTGACCAGGAGTCAAAGGTGCTTCATATCATGTGTGGACACATGCTCTAAAACCTCATCACTCTCTTTCACTACCAGGAGAAACATAAAATGGCTTTATGAGGCCACTTTTACCCCTCTGCTTTTTCATAGAATTTACCATAATAAAAAACTGATTATATGGTTAGAAAGTGAACCTAAAAGATAAGGGGGTGTAGGACTTTGGTGTTGCCCTGAACCTTCAAGAGAAAGCTTTGAGTAATGAGGGTGTTAAGAAAGTGTGGTCTGGTTTTCTACACTAAGGTATAAACAATGGCATCAAGAAGTTCACACTGTTCCTTAAGCAGCCGACTGCTGTACAGCTCACTGAGCAGCAAGCCGGACTAATTAAGTAGTTTTATATTAGCTTGTTATACTAAGATTTTGATTAAAGATCAGAATGACAAAAAGAGAAGATGCTATGAAATAAAAATGCATACATTCATTCTTCTAATTTTATCACGTGCTTGTTTTATAATTTGTTTAAGTTTATCTATACTTTTTGGTATATATACACAATAGAATGTCGCTAATTACCATAATAAAGTTTGATTATGGTAACTATTTTGGAAAAATTAAAAATATCAGGTGTAAGATTATGTTTTACATTTCTACTTGAAATGCTTGTGTGAATACCAAAGTACTATGAAACAATGGTATTTTACTGAGGATAACTGCACACACCTGACTGAAATGCACAGACAGGCTGGGTGAGGTTGAAGGTTCAGGGCAACAATTTTTTGGGAGAAAGTTGTGTATTTCTCCCCTAAACTTAATTATATTATGTGGCAGAGAAAATCTACTGGTAGATAATCCTGGGAGCTCTGAAAGAAGTAAAAAAAATGACTTGGTCCTTTAACTTGTACAAATAAGCAAAAAAGCATTTAATATATGAAAAATGTTGTATTTCCTATGGTCTCGCGAGGTTTTCTTATACATGTATGTTTTTGACATTTTGTGTTAAGAGTCTAACACTCTTACAAGCAGAGAGACTGTTTTCACACACATGTTTGCATAAACAAAGAAGACGCAAATAAACCTATGAGCCATCCAACATCACTCCCTGGGAGGGCAACATGCGGATGAAACTTAACCGTGAGATGGAGGCGAGGAATGAGTGAGGGCAGAAGAACGAGTGTTCAAACTAAAACGAATGAGGAATAATGACTGACGGTCAGGCATCAGACCCCCACTGTGGGTTCCTTTAAACCAGCAGCAGCAGCAGCAGCAGCATGTCGCCACAGGCACAGGCTCACCAACGTGCTCATGACCATGTGCACGTTCATGGCCAAAGAAGGGCCATATTCATCCACTAGAGTCCATCAAATCCGAACTGGCTTTGCTCAAGCTCATGGCTTTTCCCATCATACGCATCATATCCAGAATATATTTCATCAATACAGTCAGTCTGCCTCCATCTATCCCTGCATTCATCCATCCATTCATCCATCCTTCCGTGCTCACTCTCAGTATGAATACGGCCCAGTGAGGCAGGGATGAACATGCCCAGTAGATGGCTCTTTGTCACAGAGTAAACCTCCTAAACCTCCTGCGGTCTAGACAGGTTTGACCACAATGCCAGTTCAGGAAGCATCACAAACAGCGCCAGGCAAAACAACGTCAGGGGAGAGCTCTAATGTGCAGCACGATGAGTTGGGTGTCTGCGCGCGCATGTGGAGTGGGGTAGCCAGGCCAGGCTGGATGGGGTGGGGGGGTGACAACACAGAGCATGCTCAGCTCAGCACACACTCACACAGAATCAAGAGAGGAGGAGGGCAGCTCAGTGAATTCAGTTTTTAGCTATCAGGCTATGATTTTTTTTTTAATTGATTCATCTGTAGATAGTTAAGCTAGCTAGTCTATGCTGGTTGAAATTCAGCGTTCACAACAAGCTCAACTTCACTGAGCTACCGTCACTCTGGTGGAGTGAGAGCAGTAAAAGGGGGGGAAGGGGGAAATACCTGCAGTGACACTATTCCAGTCTAGCAGTTTGTATGAGCGCGTGTTACCCAAGGCTGGGCCAGAACACACCGTTAGTACAGAAGAGAGAGAGAACAGAAGAGACAGTCTAACAAACAAGCACAGCACAACAGCAGCACTCCACAATCACTAATGCAAAGACACACTAACGTTAGAGCTACTGGAACTACCTCAAGGGAGACTCATGAGGAACGGAGATGTTACAAAGCTTCAGGACTGGCTAAAATTATAGAGAGACAAAGAACAGAAGCGATACGATACAAAACAAAAGCATGCGACACGAGTCAACTCTAGTTGAAAGTCACGTCACACAGACGACATCTGATGTTTTTCTTACAAATATGAGGGTGTTTTATGCTGAGAATTTGCTTAAATCAAGTGTGTTGAGAGACCAAGTATCGCCTTGATGGGGAGATGCAGCAGCTGAACTAACCTTACTTTATTGTGCACCTACCTAAAATTTGTCCATGTAATAAATTGAGTAATTTAAATACTTTATGGGTAAGATATACACTCATCTGCCAATTCTAAAAGGTACACTGGCCTGTCAAATTGTTTAACACAGATGGTGAGCAAGCTACTTTTAATGTAAGATGTTTGCCAGAGCCAGACACGCCAGTCGGAGTATTTCATCTTCTTGTACTACCATCTCTTGGGTTTACAGAAAGCGATCTGACAGAAGAAGAAATATACGAGTTGTGCGAATTAAAATGCATTGTTGATGTTAGAGGTCAGATGAGAATGGTCAGGATAGTTTAATGTGATAGGAAGGAAACAGCTCAAATAACCACCCTTTAAAGGACAGGATATTATAGTGAATATACTCAATGTGAAAGCCTGCAACTTTTTAAATGACAGTTTTGTGACTATTTGAGTTTACTTGGCAATCCCTGCCACTCTCCATCTAATTTAGAAGTTCAGTAATTCTTAATGCATCATTAAATGTAGATTATAAATAATCATTTCTCCTCGTTTGCCAGCTTTTGAGTTAATTTAAAACAGTCTTTGACTAATATGGTCTTTATTAGGGGTTGTAGACTCAGCATTTACTTCTAACAACATAATGAATGGATGCATCCGGGTTTGAACCAACCTGGTACTGGAAAGCAGGGGCGCACTTTCTTAGGTGTATGCAGAAATATAATGGAAAATAATAGGATGTTCCGGAAATGCCTGGACTCTATGGGAAAATGTTAAAACTAAAATGCTACATGTCCCTTTGTACTCACCCATTTGTCAGCAATGGCTTCAAATGAAACAATCTGTGCAACACTGTATTCAATAGAGATCACTGCTAACTGGGTCATGCCTGTGTTCTTCCCTGCTTAGTCTTATACTCAAACAAGCCTTATTTAATAGCTGTGAACAAATGACTAATGTAAATCACAAGACATTTTGTAAAAAATATTTTAAAATCAATCACTTGAGAGTAAGAGGATATAGCTACACTTTCACCTAGTATTAGACCAACCTTTTATATTCCTCAGTATGTCCTGACTCTTTCTTGCTGACATTTTTATCTCCATCCTCACAATTGATTGCCGTGAACTCTGTATTAAGTCTGTTTGAAAAATACAAATGACATGTTAAAAAAACCCAACATATTTTATTTTTAAATAATGTCATGACATGTTACTAGTAACTTAAACCAGACTTTTCATACACAGACATAATTATCTACCATCTTTCAACCACTTTAAAAAAGATTGTTTTCCATCCCTAAGACATCTTTAACCTTCTCCCTCTTCTGTTTTTTTGTTTTATGCCAGCTTTCATTTCTGCCTCTCCATCTTAAGCTTCGTGTCACCAGATGACAATACGATTCAAATGAAAAAAATAAATAAGTAAAAAATTGCGCAATGGAGCGTCAACATTTGCATCAATAAAAGCCACACTGCTTGCTCGGCTCGCGCCGCTCAACACAGATCTCTGACAGTGGCACTATAATTCAGCTTTTAGAGCAACAGGCGGAGTTGCTCTAAAAGGAGCAGAGGGGTGTCTAATCAATGCTGCGCCTTTGTTATTGATTACATCATTTACACATGCGCAATGCTGTTAAATATAGAAAATGCCGGCTAGAAATCCTTTTCCCGCCAGCACATCTGTGCATTGCATATAGTGCATATTCACTTTGTGCGCCACTGCTGGAAAGGAATACCTAATAAAGTGGCTGATGAGTGTATATAAGTGGTAATACATGTGATAGCAACGAAAACAAATCTCACTCAAGTATCTTAAAAAGTCTTAAAGCTTATACTCTTGGTTCTCCAGTGGCTCTCCTGATCTATTAATGGCTGGATTTATTTTTTCTACATGACATATTTAAATTTTTTAATTGCATATGTTCCTAACAGGATAAAATAAAATTGAGAAATAATAATTATCAAGGTAAAATGTTATTAGGAGCTTAAAATCTTAAAATTAATGTCATTGTCATTCAGGGATCAAAGACAAACTGGGCACTCATCAAAAATATCAGCTATCAATCCAATGCTTATTTAGGTTTGTGGTTGTATTCAAAGTCAAGGCTATTTTAGATTTTAGTCCTATTACATGTGTTGGATAGAGAAAGAAACATCTGGTCCTTGTCAAATCTTTAATGATGTGAATGCAAACACAGATGATTATAAGCACATTAAGTACCCTGTGTCATTATTTAATCAAAATAAAGTCAAAACGTTTTTCCTTGGGTTTTATGAAGTATAAGTTTAAGTCGTAGCCTGGAGCTGTTCACCAACATGATATTTAACATTAAGAACAGACATGTTTAAAAAAGTTACGATATTCTGCTGTTTGTTGCTCTAATGGTATCCAAGTGTGTGCTACCACAACACCAAAAACAAAATAAAACAGCTTGATTTAACATGTCCTACATATAAGTAAGGAAAGGCTTTCAAAGCCTTCTTCAGAATACTTAAAGAGGTCCTTACTCTTCAGAAAGATAAATAATCCGCAACACATTTAGCTAAATGCGGTGGACTTGTTCTGCAGCTGAAAGACCACAGTCCATTTTAATCATTAAATTAATCATTAAATCTTCTGCACAGATTGAATTACAAATAACGTGAGTGTATAACATCATAAATTCTTGTTTCATTTGGCCCAGTCAAATTTAAGACCTTATCATGATTGAAATACTGTGGAAAAGCCAATGGCAGAGACATAATTGAAACCCAAACGTATGCAATTTAAAAACTAATTTCATACTGCAAAGTGCATACTGTTACATTTAGCATTCTCTATAAATGCCCTTTGCTTTATGGGTTAATATTGTAAAATCCAAAAAGAACATTGTAACATAGAACATGTTGAAGGTTATCAAAAGTGTTATTAATCACACCTCAGACCTGCTAAGGACCAGAATGTTTTTTTTTTTTTACGTTTTGCAACATGAACCACTACAAATAAACGGGATGCTCCAATTGTTTTTAGTGCCAAATAAACCAAGTTAAGTACAAATGATAAAGCTATTTAAACACTCACAGTGGGACAGAATATTAGAGAAAGATCACTTCACTCTATTGCAACTTGCAGCCAACACCACCACTACACAACACAATATCTGGAGCCATGCACCACTATTGTATGTCAACCCAGCTAAAGTTGGCACTAGAGCATATGGACACACACAAACACAAAAAAAATGAGGTGAAAGTTGTCCACATACATAAATTGTGTGACAAGTGACAATGTTTTACCCTTCTAAGTGTTTGCATCAAAATAATCATAGCATTCATACTCCGAGGAGCAACTTTCACCTGTTTCAGAGCTCAAACATTTCAAACATTTCCTTCAACACATTTTTTTTTCTGGCACAAAGACCATACACAGAAAAATCGAAAAACATAGGAGGATCATGGGCAGCATTGCCTATCAGCCAGGTAAAACAAGACCAGACACTCAACATGACACACTCGGTCAATGGAGGAGTGCACTCACACCCTGTTACAACAGACAAGCCACAATCGGATTCTAGTCCATTGCCGTGAACTCACCGGGGTTGTGTATGCGATCCAGCAACTTAACAGAACGAGCACTGACCACGCCGCCGACGTGGACCAGAAAACCCGGCGGGAAAGAAGTCAAGGTGAAGAAGGGGAACTCCTGTTGATTAAAAAAATAGAAGCAGATCTGTCAATTTTGGAACGAGAATAAAAAGAATAACTGTTTTACTGACATCTAATTAATTTTAGGCTTATTATAAAGCTTCATTGTTTCAAATGGTAAGGTAGTTTTATAAACCTGAGAAACACTTAAACAAATTGTTCTTTGCAGCTAAATGATTATTTTTGAAATCAATCTTTGAGTGTTACTTTGGAATAAAAAAAACAGAGTTGGTTTAGGTGTGGACATGCAGAGTGTAACAAAAGCAACATGCAAATGTTTAACCAGAGAATTCAACACCTGTTCAATATCAGCTTACAGCTGAAAAGACAAATACGCCAATTTGAAAAAGACTGAGAAAAAGTGAAAAGTCAAGGCATTTCAAAAATTCGGATTTGACACAGTTTTATATTTTGTTCAGGATCAGAACGACTGACAGCATGCTCAATTTGGACCATTACCAAGGCAACCGGTAATCTGCCTCCAGTTATGCTGCAAATTCATGCACTCATACACAAAGGAATCTGAAAAACCTTACTTCCCATTGGCATTCCTTCATATTGAAAAACGGGGAAAGTTGTGATTTCTAATCATGCAGGATCGGTATGAGATGAAAGGTTTTGGCAGGTATCAGGCAGGAATGCAATTCATTTCTTTTGTGCCCAAAAAAATCTCAAAATAGCCACAAAACTGTCTGATGTTTTCTCCCACTCAGAGCAACAAGTTAATTATGAGGTGAATATTAGAGATGCACCAAGACAGTTTAAGAATTTTTTCTTATTTTCGTATGTCTCAGCCAGTCCTTGGTGGATTTTGTTTCGCATTTTGGATAATTTATTTATTTTTTCCATACTCTGACATGTTCTCTGAGCTTTTTTTTTGCTTTGCCAAACACATTCTCTATTTTGTGCCCATGTAATTTAAACTGAGACACATCTGTCCAAAAAACTTTATGCCACAGTTCCTGGTCTTTGTCTACATTCATTTTGGCAACTTTAGTATGCCCTTCATGTTTTTCTTCAAGAGCAAAGATTTCATTCATGCACATGTCCCATGAAACATAACCATGTGGAGTCATTTATAAAGACTTCCCCTGTGGATTAGCGATAGGAAAAAGGCTGCTTTAGGCCTCTTGATGTCATTTGAGGGTTTTCAGAAATTTCTTATTGTTCCTTTGAGAGTTGGACTAGAGCCCTTTGGCAAATCTTTTACATGAATCCCACTTAGTAGCAAATCTTTATACAATGGGTTAATTTATAGTTATGTATGGTTTTTTACTTAAATGTTCTTGCTGTCAAAATTTAAATTAATTACCCATATTAACATAATCTCTTAAGACCTATTTTTTTTTTACTGTACCCTGTCCAGAAATGTCAGTCTCTAAAAATGCTACATCCAGTTTGAAATGCCAATCCTGTTATACAGTTTTTCTTTGTTTTTAAATATTAAGAAAACCATTAACAGTCAAGGTTCTCTCTCACACATGGCATGACATTGCCTCTGCACAAAATGTAAGTATTAATAACCAGTCATACTAGAAAGGCAACAAATATATTTTGAAAGCTGTACTTGTATTGTTTTCTCATCTTCAGTAAGAACTGTGAATGATGTCGCCAGGCTAAACCGGCCACAGGATTCTGATCGGTGCATCTCTATAGGTTTAGTGATGTCACTCTAAAAAAAAAGTAAAAATAATCACTCGGGTAATTGAAAAAATTTAAAAGGATTGGATGTGTTTAAAAATAAAGATTGTAAAAGTGAAACACACATACCTCCACACACACACAAACACACCCCATCAGACTTAAAGAGAAGGCAACTCTTGGGCTTCTGACCCTCCACCCAACATGCTTGTGACTATTTGGGCGTGGTGGGAGCAAAACGAGTAAATATGACAAACTCAGATCTTGCTCAACCCACCATTACCCTGGGAAGATCCACAAACAGCAGAGGAGGGTCAGGTTAGGAGTTGACTGAGACTGCTTGGTGGTGGCCATCAGCTTAGTGAGGGTGTTTCAGGAAAAGGAAAAAGAGAAAAAAAAAAAGAGGTAGGTAGGGAGTGAGCGAGCGAGCGTCACACTGATGGGACATACCCTGGCGTTTAACAATAACCCAGAGGAGGATGCTCCCTGAGATGCACGTGTAATCAAGAGGACAGAAAAGGGAACATTATTTGGTCTTAAACAGGGCACACCACTTATATACGTTACCAGTGCAAATGAGAAATCTCTCACAGTGAATGAAATGTATCGTGTGACCCAGCACTCAGACATCTGAAGCAGATTTGCAACACAAATTGAATGTTAAAGCATCAACTGTCATGCTTAGCTTGCTGCAGTATACAGGGAAGTCTCAGGTGTCTAACATGTGGAAAAGGTCAGGAGTGTAAACACATAAGAGAGAGCGAAAGAGCGCGAGTGTTTGGTGTCACTGTACCCTCTGTTCGAGAGCAGTCTGCGTCTGCTGCCTCAGCAGCGTCTTCAGCGGTCCGGCCTCCTTCCCTGCGCTGCCACCGCTGCCCATTCCTGGTTATAGAAGGCAAACTGGATTCAGTTTTCACACAACACACGTCTGAACCCACCAGAAAGCAAACCTAGCTGCCAGGTGATTACAGCATAGTAGCAATACTGATTTTATAAAAAAAAGTGTTTTTCTTTTACTGCTTTACAGAAACTTCTTGGCATGCTGGGGTGTCGTTTCTGATTGGACAGGATCTGTTTGTGACCTGTAGCCATTACCGACCCATTTCTAGTAGTAACTTAAGGACACACAGCAGTCCTACTATACCGGAGGCTGCCAGCAGCAGGTCCTCAGTGAAAGACACGCTCTTTCTCAGCAAGGCAGAGTCTGAGTGGGTGAAGGAGGGGATGGGCGAGGTGGTCGCTCTGCAGCCAGAGCTGTGACCACGGCCCACAAAGCCCGAGCCAGGAAGGAACAATGAGTCTGCAGAGAGGACGGGGGAGCTGGGGCAGAGGAAGATCCCTGGCCTGCGTCTCCCTGACTGGGACTCGTCTATCCAGCAGAAAAAAAAAAAAGATGGAGGGGTGCACAGAGAAAAACAGATCCAGTGAGAAAGAACAGAGAGAGGAACGATAGATGGTGGAGGTATAACAACAGACCGTGGCAGGAAAAAGTGAAAATATGGAGAGAAAGAGAACGAAGGAGAGAGAGATGAAACATGAAATGTCAGGATGCCATAGGTCCTAAACTGGGGCACTAGACTGGAACCGCTGACCTGATTAGGTGGATCAGTAAAAATCATGACTGGACTTGTCCAGCTTCATAGAAGTCAATACAGGGTTGTTGTTTTTTATCATTTATAAACTAGAGATTTCAATTCAAACTTTAGTGACATCTGAAATTAGAAGAGAATTTAAAAAAATTATTTACTGCAATCAGGTAAAAATTTCAGTTGAAATAAAAAATAGATTACTGATTCATCTATAAAGATCTATAATTCCATTATTCTTAGGTTGTCTGTGTTCAGGCAGTGGGACTGAGAACAGAAAATGATGAAAATGGAACAATGATACATTTAGGCCTTGAAATATTTGGACATTGACATGATTGATATGTTCTGAGGACAATGACTATAGTATTTAAATTTAAGAAGGGAGCATTAAATTAGGACTATTAGCAACTAATATAAATAATCAGTTGAACATACAGAACTATTTAAATTATGTAGTTCTAGGGGAAGTAACTAAAATCTGAGAAAAATGCTCTGACAAGTGCAGATTGTTTCTTTATTTCTTAACAGTTTAAGCAGCTTTAGGATATTCCTGGTTTAAAATGAAATCCTAACCCTAATCCATCTCTAAAAAGAAAAAAAATAACTTAAAGAAAATCTCAATTTATGTTATATTTAAAAACAAGTTTTTTCCTATTGTTGTTTTGTCTTTTGTATGTTATTATTCAAAACCAATGTAATTAATAATTGGATGTCCAAATATATCTGGGTCAAAGTGAACACTAATACTGAGGACAAAGAGGAAAATGAGCAAGAAAGACAAAGAAGTAACACAGGAGAAAGAAGAGGAAAGAATGAAGAAAATAATAAAAAGAGGAGGGATGAACACTGAAGGACTGCTGGTCCACTCCTGCAGGGTCTGGAGGCAGCTGTGGTGAGAGGGTTCATCAGACTAACTGCTGTGGATCAATTGATCATGTAATTAACTGAAATAGCATCCTGGCTAGTATAACATCTTCAGCAAAAATATCACAGTCCTATGGGCTCATTGGAGTTAAAAAAAATATTGTTTTATTCTTATTTGAAAAATAAATCAAAAGTATTACTTATAATACTGCAAATTTATATCATATTGCAACATTAGAACTCTCACAACTTAATCGTAATAATAAAAAATATTAATAATATTTTGACAGATATAGATATCAATTATTAAGAGAAAATAAAACATATTGTTAAACATCGGAAAGAAAGGAGGATGTAAAAATATGACTTTGAAACTAGTGCACACAGCAGAAATCCACAATTATCACTAGCTTATTCCAAGCTAAACCTGTTTATTGCTCAGTCTGGTATTCAGTGTTTTTGGGCTTCAGTGAGCTTGAGCTGGGCTGTTTATTTTGCCATCAGACATCCAAGCTCTTAATTACCTTAAGAGATAATAATGGTTGACCTTCTAATGGAAGCCATGACTGCTTGTGGGTTTTGCAACTAAAAATATTTCCGTAGTCAAAAAGTTGTATATATATTTTTTTGTCCTGTCCTGAGCAACCTGACTGTGTCTGAACCGTACTAAATCCAGGCACTCAAGATGCTTTGAGGATAGATGGAGACCAACCAGAATATTAATTTAATAGTCTGAATGCAATGCATCCTGGGATTGCCCACCACTAAGATCTGCCTCTCAAGCAGCATTGTTACTTGGACAACTTTCAACTGCCAATAAAAGAAAAATAATAGATTTGTAAACTCCAACTCTAGTCTACATCAACTAAACAATTATCTTGAATAATCCAGATTTTTTTTTCTGTAAATTCCTTGTTGGATTGTTCCTAAACAGATAAAATACATTCTCTCACGAGTCAGGATTTTATCGAGCAGTGGATAATGGGAGGCTTTCTGGGTGAGTTACTTTCTATGTAGTTTATAACAGTTATTTTTGGAGCCTGACTGAATCATTGCATTATAAACTTTTATGTACCCCAGTGGATAAGACTATGTAAGGCAGCAAGTTACTGCAATTCTGTTTAATGGGTTAAGATCCTTAGTCTATGCACAGTTAGGAAAACATGTGGCACATGATAATGTTTGTAGATGTCATGTGACTTGCAATAAATCAAATACTTAACAGTGCTAATGTTTTACTGCTTGGGTTTGTTGACTTTACCACCTGACCAACACTTGACCTTTTAAAACATTTTTTATACTGTACTGAGCAGTTACTAGCATTGAGAGACTGAATGCCAGTTACTTAAATAATTAGCTACTGGTATCTGCTGTTCTAGCAGATCTTTGCAATATCAATGTTGTGTACTACGACATTTTGATTTATTTTGCAACTTTCATCGTCTTGAAAAATGAGAAACTCCGGTCAGATTTTCTGATCGGATTTTACCAACAGGGCAAATGGTCGTTGTGAGGCTTTTCTACTTGCAGCTTGATTAGCAAGGATGGACATGAAGACTAAACCTGAACAGTGTTCACTATGTGGAAATATGAAAACATTGCACCATCTCCGGTGCTTCATAAAGGAAGTTTAAGGTAAAACACTACATTCGAGTGCTTTTGTTCATTCTGACCTTGCTACACCTTGGAACTGGAATCGGGCACAAGTTTAATGGCTGCCGATGAGAACGTTACCTCAAATCACAATCAGCCCTCTCTTGAGACACAGTGCTTCTAACACCACAAAATAAGTGGAGGAAAAGCTAAAACAGAGATCTGGTGCATCTTCACACTGCAGATACACGTTTCGTACAGCAAGACTGAAAGATACACCAGGCCACTGAGGACAAATGGGAAGCAGGGTACGGCTAAACAAACACTCACAACAAAATTCACAATAAAAAAGGGGTTAAGAACAAAAAAATCAAGTGTAAACAAATGTAGAATTAAATATGAAAAAACAAAATAAACAAAAACCATCACCATAGCAGCACCAGGAGTTGGTGTTAGGAGTACAGAATGATGAGAATGAAGGAGGGGTATGGGCAGAGTGTTCTTACCCGTCTTGGGCGTCAAACTGAGGTCTGTGTCTGATGAAGAGGACTGACGGCTGCATGGCTTGGAGGGAGAGAAGGGGGGAGGAGAGGAGGAGGAGGTGGGGGGGACTCGGAAAGGGGTGGGCGGGCCGGAGGACGAGGGCAGATCCTCACCAAATACCGGCCTGCCAGGAGAACATGACACACGCACACTCGTCAGTCACGGCCTCACCCTCGGAGCGTTCCTCTGTGTGTGATCATATGTGCAATGTTGCTCCTAAGTAGGGAAGGGGACTCTTTCTTAAAATGTGTGACATGTTTGCTTTGGGTGAGGTGTGTTCTCGATGTGCTATGGATGGCCGGGGAAACTAAAAAGCAAGCAGAGAAAGCAAAAGGGGAACTCACAAAGAAAGGCACGCAAACACACAACACTAAAGAGCAAGGTGGCAAAACACAAAAGACTTAAAAAGAAAAAGAAAACAGGATGACAAGCCGAAGCATGTGTCCCATTAGAGTGGAGCAAAGGTCAGGGGAATGTAGAGACACAGCAGGCGCTTCCTCTGAAAACCAATAAGATGCTGTTGTTCATGATGAACAATTCAAAAACAACAAAAAAGTTACTAGTGTCATTTATCAAATCAACCCTGTTTTGCCTTTTGTTGGGACTCATCTGTTCTGTAAAGTGCTCTCATTCAAAATATAAAATTCCCTCTTTTTTTTAAACAATCAATTAGAAACACTTTTATTTTAAATTTTGTCTTGTTCCTGTGAACTGCTTTCCTTCGCTGCCTCTGCGTACCAGTGAAGATGAGTGTGGGAACAGAGACAGAGAAGTTCTGGGACAGCCTCTGGGAGCTGCAGGCTGAATGCACTGGACTGTTGTGGGTGGAGCGACATCCATGGGCAAGGGGAGACCTGGGCCGATCAGCACACAGACAGAGAAAAAGAGAAAAAGAGAAAGAAGGACGCAAGACCAATTTGGACATAGGTGAGAAATGTCCCAATCCAAATGTGGGCAGAGAGAGGGATAAAAGAAGCGCACACAAGAACCAGCACAACACTGCAGTTGAAAAAAAACCCAAGAAGGTCAAAAGGTAATGAAAAGCAAGGAAGAAAGTAGCTTACCCCACTGACACAGACACTGTTTAACTTAGTCATGTAAAAGCAACAAGTAACTCATGCACAGCACTTATCTTTGCTACTCAGTCATACAGAGCAGGGATGCATATAGCAGAAAATGGCCAAAACAAACTCTTCTTATTAAAAGCATTATTTTTAAATATCTCTATTACTCCAATACTAATATTAAGTTGGGTAAACAGTAAATTTCATCCTGAAAATCAGTTTCTTTATTATTTTTTGAAAATAGAATGTATGGGCTGGAGTATTAGACTGCTTAGAGACAACACAGACATGGATGGAGTAAAAACTATATGTAGGACAAGTTGGTTGTTTAAAAAAATAGTTCCTAAGGTAAGAAAGTGTGTTGCATTTAATTTCATATTTCCTGTAAAAAAAAAATCCCTTCTGCCCATTTCTGCAAGTGAATAAATTAATGATAAAATGTTTCATGTTCTGATTTATGTTCTTACAACTACCAGGTGGACAGCAATACCTTAAAGTGACGTTTTGGTCCACTCCATACCACAAGATGAGGCGTCCTTCCAACATTTTTTCTTTTTATTTGTCTTTTGTTCACCCCCCCACCCCACCCCACCCATACTGACGGCTAAACCACTGTAATACAGATTAATCATCACGAGAAAAACACAGACAGATTACATGAAAAAAAATTGAGAAATTTGTAATTTTTCTAGTAATATATTGCTTTTTTAAATCAAGCTTGATCAATTATGTTGAAAATACTTTAAGTACAAGTGACCTTGACTTTCCTTTCACAGATTATGCACTTTTTTAGACAGAAAATTGTAAAAGTTTTTGATTTTGATTTTTTCTAAAGTTGACTTTTTTTAGTTCACCAATCAGAGCTTTCAAAGGAAAATGGTCTATTACAATCTCAATCCGGCTGATTGAGACACCTCTAATTTAAGCTAAGGAAAAGTTGGCCAAAACCTTTGCAACATTTTTCCTCCCAAACAATGAAATTCTGATAAGCAGATTAAAAGAAAATCATACATCAAAACAAATATATCAACATTTATGACTAGATGAACTGAAACAAAGATGAAATTTTTAATATTTGTTAATAAAGATTTTAAAAGGGTCTAGTTAATGTATCCATTATAATAAATGGTGAAATAATGACATAATCAACACTTCTATGAACACTGCCAGTGTTTTAACAAAGTCGCAGAAATATTCCTTTCTTTTACTTTTTACTTTTATTGCTCAGACTACCACCCTCACCAAAAACCGTTAAACCTGTATATTACCGGTATAATCATTACCAGAAGATATTCTTGTACCTCATCATTACATTCACAAATCTAAAGTATAAATGCAAATCAGAAGCACGCATGCACTCAAATGTAGCTGAGTCAGTGGAAGCTAGATGAAAAACCACTAGCCAAGAGAATAAGACAATCAGAACCAGACAAAGACAGAACAGTGTTAAAAGCAGAGCCAAACACATGCGCTAAATATTTATCACTGTAATGAGCACTGAAACATGCAGAAGCAGAGCAGAGCAGAATGCCAAGCAAAAGCAGATTACAGGAGAGGACGAGGTGAGAGGGACAGGGGCTGGGGATGGCTTTATGTGTAGTGTGCATGTGTGTGTCTCAGGTTATGTTCTGCACCATTATCTCCAGGATGCAATATAAAAGACACAACACACATAAAATATAAAGGGGAGTCCTTAATACTGAGACACACACAGGGCTGTAAAAAAGGACAATTTTAAAAAAATAAATAAAAAAGCATTCGGTACATTCTGTCCACATGGTCTCCCTCTCATGCGCACACAGCCCGTCGTCATTCTCACAAACTTGATCTGCAGAACGGTCTGCACATAGACAGAGGTAAGGTCCATGCCCGTGTTCTGGGTTTATACTCACTCCTTTCCATCTTTAGACGGGGAGTTGCAGGCGTTAGAAGCAGGAGCTGTGTTAGGATGCGTGTTCACGAGGCTCCCGGAGCTTTGCTTTTCCAGAGTGCAGGCGGTGCCTATGGCCCGGACCACCAAACCAGACTCCCCCTCCAAGTCAAAACACTGCAGGTAGCCCACCACTGCATTCCCACCCATCTCCAGAACTTTAAGCCCAATTTTCCTCTGCAGCTCTCCTGAACAAGGGGGAAAACGCACGGTGATGTTAACAAATTCTTCCTATTCCCAATCAAAGAGGATTAGTTTCAGGCTTTCATACCAGACATGAGAGAGATGAGTCTCTGACGTGCTTCATTGGAAGCCCGAGGGGTTCTGATGCGGTCTATCCACTGGTACTCCGGGTCCTCGTTCACCACCAGTTCTTCTACAAACCCGTGCACCATGGCTCCTCGGTAGCCCCGTGGAATAGATGAGGCTGGAGGTGGAATTTCGACAAAAAGAACGTTGAGAGAAAATGTGTTTCAATTCAAAGCTTTTCTTCAGCTGCAACTAAGACTGACGGTCCTTGAAGCTCGCAGTCTCACCGCATATATAAATGACATGTTTAGATGTCTTGTGAAATAAAAAACATACTGCAGAAAAACTTGACCCCACAAGACGACTGCCTGAAACGGTTCAAGTCGTTGAAAAGCTCCACTTTTACAAGGACGTTGATTTCTCCTCTGATTCCTAATGAAAAATAACACAGACTTTGTAACAAAGTAGTAGCTGAAACTCTGGATTTAAACGTTTCTCAGACAGGTTTAGTTTTATACCATGTATGGTGTCGTAGATGGGGAACCAGCCAGAGATGACAGAGGCAGCCTCAGTACACAGCAAAGGATCAATGTCAATGTAAACTTTCCCTATGGCATCGTTAGCGCTGTATGTGTCATGGTCCAACACTGTGATCTGCAACGGTTCATCCTGCAAGTCCTCATCATCAACCTGCACAGCGGCAGAAGGACAAGGAGAAAGAAGAAAACAAAAGTCCAGATGAATACAAACAATTCAGATTCATAGAAGCTGTGTCGAGGACGTGATACATTTAATCTGTTTTAATTGTGAATCTATTTTACCTCAAACTTGAACCATTCAGAGTTCCATTGTGGATTAAGGGACTTGGGATAAACATCTGTTTTGAAGGTTGTATTTCCAAACTTGACCTGAAAAAATTAAAAGGGAAAGATATTTTTTTAAAATCCAGTTAAGTGACTCTCTGCAACACACTAAAGAAAACAAGCTTTGCTTAAATTAAAATTAAATGTACATATTATTTAAGACAATTCCCAATATGTTTTGCTATAATACTCTAATTATTTTTTTTACTTAAAATAAGGATATAATTAAACCAAATATCACTTTAAATATTTTACCTAAAAAGCATTACCTACATGCTGCAGCTATTATTTTTAGACTTACTGTTACAGAAAGAAACAAACATATAAAGCCCTGGTGTTTCATTCATGCGAGGAAAACAAAAAACATGTATAAATAGCAGCAGCAAACTATTTTTGGAACAGATCTTGTATTGCTCTATTGATATGTTAATGATCCAAATGCTAATTAGCTTGCAGCTACTTTCCTACCTATTAGAAACAGATATCAATAATAAAGTTGTATGCTGATGGTAATTAATCAAAACAAAGCTTGGTAACAACTAACCAGGAAATTAATTAAGTTATCAATTATTACAAGCAAGCTTGAATCCCAATAAAGTTGTATATTTGAAACTGGTATTATAAAAATTTAGGATCAAACCTAATTTCATAATCTATGGGAAATGTGATTAGGAAAACAAGAAAACATCTGCAAAATATTTTACATACGCAAGAGACAAGACAAAGGAAATTACTTAACATTTAGAAAAACGCATCATACAAGATGCACAACATGCATAAAACATATGAACAAATCTTAAAGCACTGACATCTTATATCTTAACCATCATTGATGACCAGGAAATCCAAAGCTGAGCAAACGTTTTGTAAAGTGTTGCTGTTTGGTATTGAATCCCACATTTTTAGAAAAGCATACATAAAAAGCCAAAGTGTATGTGATGTGTCACTAAGATAATATTTTTTTTCAGAATTATGTAATTTACCTGCAGCTTTTACAGATTATGCTTTTTACTCCAATGTAAGCAGGGGCGGATATACTTATTTCCAGAAACAAACTAGTATCTGCTACAAAATGTTGCATTTTGCACGATTCCAAATATTTTCTAATGTGCATATATGTTTCCACGTACATTATTATTGCGTTTTTTCGAATAAAAAAACCAAACATAAAATTGTTGTAGTGAAAGCATCATCCCTTACCTCAACAAAGGCATCAGTTAGATCACTTGCTCTATCCATTACAGGCAAGTGGCGCCCTGCCACGATTTTGGCCTTTAATTTCCCAGGCATGGTTTAATTTGATCTGTAAAGGTATGCAAATAACAACAATAAATGCAAGCATAAACCTACAACTGACAAGTTAACTAACCAAGGATGTTGTCATCAAATTAACCGTGGTAGAGCTGAAGATTAGCCAATACGAAACATTTGTAGTAGATAGAAACGTGTTCTCAATTTATAGCCTCGTAAGTAAATAAGCTTACTTATCTCAGCAATTCCAAGAATGTAGTGTTCCACACAGTCGGAACGTGAATACCAAATTTCGCTATATAATCATGACAGCGCAGACAACTTAGCTAGATTATGTTAGCCAAAAAGGCTAGCCTGAAAGCCACTTAGGTTAACTTCATTGCAGTCAGAATCTCGTTAGCTCTGGTTACCTGATCGGCCATGTTTTTACGACCATCCCCTGCAGACCAACAACATATTTAACAAAACACCCTTCACACTCCCACTGCGAACAATAATATCCTTACCGGTGCTCTGATGTAGAGAAGGAACAATTACAGCGGTAGCAGAGTCGTTTCACACGGACATTATTGTTGTTGACAGTCCACCGTTCGCCTGACCTCCGTGTTTCTCCCATAACACGACACGTTAGTTCCCAGTCCCCCACGCTGGCAAGTGTCCACTAGCATATATATATAACCATTCACGTGGGTGTGTAAATTACGTTACATTTCAGTCCGGGTAACAATTTTACTTCAGGTTGCGATGACAACCGCTAGCATGACAGCTATCGTGATGAATGAGTTTTCAAAGGGTACCGTGTGCTGCTTTCACGTACAACCCATGAAATCGTTCTTAGAAATGTCACAACGGTACAAATATAGAACTATTACAATATGACCATGCAGTTATTTTATTTGCACTGAACATATGCGATCAGGCGTCTTTCTTAACTGCCGGTGCTGAGTTGTTTTTATCTTCACATATCTTTGTCATCGTTAAAATATATTTAAAAAAAACTGTGTCCATGAAACGCAGCGTAAACGTTTGCAGAGGGCATGCGCAACAATCAGCAGACAAGGCAAAACGTTTTTGTGTAATAATTGTTAAAGACGTCTATAGTCTTTATTTACCTTAAAAATGTGTGGTTTGTTTTTCATGTATTAATGTGTTCTTTTCCATATTATAATTAATACCTTTTCCATATTATAAAAAATTATATTATGTTGTTTATTGCACTGTAGTAGTAAAAATGACAAATTGTTTTCTTTAATAAAAGTAATATTTAAAAAAGTCAGTGTATTTGTATTTATACCATTTACTCAAATACCAATAAACAAAACCAATCAAATGCTTTTTACACAAAGGGCAAGTTTGGTTTTGATAGTTTTTTCTATTAATGAATGAAATCAATTTAAAACAACTTATTGTGTTTGCTCAAGTTAATAAGCATTTTTGATCTGAAACACTTACATGTGAGCAAAAAGCAAACACTCAGGAAATCTTTAATCCATCTTGAATATTATTTTGTGATGAATGCTGTGAGGACAGTGGTTGTACATGACAGGAAACATCTCTAGGGCGAATTATTATGATAAAAATACATGCTTAATACTTGTCTCTTTTTATAATTTTAAATGAAGAAATAAAAATGAAAATTGTACCAGAAAGTTGTATGGCAAAATAGATGTCACATGATTAATAATCTATATCTCTATAAAATTACAAGGTTTTAAGAATATGGGAAATGAAAATAAGAGGACTCATTTGGGTTCTCTTGAAAAAAAATGCTGCAAATTTACTTTTAGTTTTGTGAATGCCCTATGTAGCTGGGTCTTAAGAATCCTGCAAAATCTGCCAACGATCTCACAGAAATAAATCATGCCTGAGGTGGCTCAAAGGCTCAGCTAGTGTTGTAACAATAAAAAGTGAAAAATGAACAAAAGACAGAAGAGGTTTTGGTCCATTTAAGTTTTAAAATTTCATTTTAGAAATTAGAATTATTTAAAATGAATTTGTGATGAAAAACAGCCCTTAGCTCATTAGCACTGTGGCTGCAGTATTTATATTTTCCTGTTTCAGCCCTTGGGACAAGTTGCCCTTGTTGCTGCATATTTTGTGTTCCTGCTCCAACACACCTATTTCAAAGGAAAGAATTACCTCAACAACTTGTCAAGTTCAGCAGAGGCACTGCAAAGACCTGTTAATTCAAATAAGGCATACTTGAGTTGAAACTAGCTCCAACATGGATGTTTAGAAGATTAGAATATTACATCATAATTTTAAAAAAGTATGTTTTATACTGACTTAGAGGTTTTTAATATTTAAAAGGTACTTTCAGTCTGACAAATATTTAAATTTACTAAGATGTACTTGTGAGTTCTTCTAAAATACTGTAGTTTTTAACTCATACAGACATGTCCTCTCTTCTGTTTCTTGCAGCTCCAGAAGGTTTACCCAGTTATTTATTCAGAGGGTGTGGCACGCTGCATAAAAGGCTGGTATTCTTCTAAAAAGCATAAAGTACACGAGTGCATGTCACATGTGACATTTGAAGTAGAGCACTACAAGAAGGAAGAGCAGCCATGTTTGCCATTTCA
Organism: Micropoecilia bifurca; assembly: GCA_903067075.1. Classification (NCBI taxonomy): domain Eukaryota; kingdom Metazoa; phylum Chordata; class Actinopteri; order Cyprinodontiformes; family Poeciliidae; genus Micropoecilia; species Micropoecilia bifurca. Next base: position 101,909 of record CAEGAF010075309.1, read on the forward strand.
GACATACATAATGTAAAAAACATTTTATGGTGGAATACATTTAGGTTTGGGGCAATTTTTTAATTTTTTTATTTTTAAACAAACTAGGCGTAACCATGAATAAATTCCTATTTAGGAAAGAAACCTTGATTAGAAACTGGTTAAAACATTTCTCACTTAAAGTGAGATACAAAATAAAAGCTTCTCTTGATTTCAGGGAAAGATGACAGAATGTCACTGTATAATGTTTACTTTAATACCCTAGTTTCTATTTTACTTCAGTTTGAAAAAGTAACAGCTTATCTTTTGAAATGCTTTCATCTTTTCGCTTTATGTCTTGCCAACAATCATTCCACACTAACTTTTAGTAGGTAAACTCCATCAATTCTAACTGAAAATCCTGTTCGGAAACAGGCTTTTAGACTTCCTGCCACAGTACATGTTGGCAGGACAACCTTACACTCCATCAGTTTGATCACAAGAGTCCATTAAGGATGTTTCCTGTGTTCTTTACTGTGTTGAAACATGACAAACCAAATAAAGTACATACCTTCAAGTTTTTATGCATTTGATATGAATCAAATGCATAAATCAAATACCTACAAGTTTTTATGCCTTTGATATAAATCAAAGGCATAAAAACTTGTAGGTATGTATGACTTTTGCTTTCTAGACACTGTATTACTTTCTTGAGGAACTACAAGTCACTACAGGAGATCCGTCCTGCCCACAGTCATCCTCGTCTGTAAAAACTAAAGAAATTTAATTTGCAAGAGCTCCGCCAACATCTAACTTCAGTTTTGGGGGTACTAAAGCATTTATGGAATGAATAAATTCAAGGCATCTCTACATCAACAAGAAACAGAACATGTGAGAGCTGTGAGGAAATATAAAGTCAAGGGCTCAGTGAAAGGTTACAGCATTGGGAGGAGATGAGTGACTGCATTAGGCTGGGAAATGGAGAGCATGCCCCAATATAAACTTCTAAATCCAGTATGAAAGTGCATGGTAATATTATTCACCCACAATATCTTCTTCGCTTTTAAGTTCAGAGTTTACCTTATTGTTACAAAGTTTATGACAATGACACTGAGAAAACTGAAGTTTATTCTTTTTAGTTTAGTCTATTTATTTATCTAAGTTTTCCCCTGGGATTTGTCAAGGCAGTGTAACACGTCCCTGAGAAGAAGAGACAATAGAAGAAAAACTAAATTACACCAAAGATGTCTTTCTTCCAGCATAGAGCAAAAATAACTACATCTAAACTTTGAATTTTTACAATGGATAGGCATGAGCAGCAACAAAAAGGAAAAAATCAATCTTTGAGACTAAGATAACATTAAAAACAAAAGATGACAGCATCTTCAGTGTTATAAATAAAGAAAACAAGGAAATGTCTGGCATCAGCCTAGAAAAGTCATCTTTACTAGCCTAAATGACAAGCTTAACAGTCTGATGTCCATCAGTTTGAAGGCACTGATCGGAGTGGCACAAAGCTCTAGTTAAACTGGAATGTGCACCAAAAATGAAAATGTAGTTGTAAACATGATTTTACACATTACACAGGGCTCCCATTTATTTCCTATGCCAAAATCCCATATATATTCTGAAACAAATTCAGGAGTTTTCTCTTTGAATAAATACAAACAATCTTTTAACTTTCTCTGCACTCATCAGGCTTTCATCACAGCACTCATCACAGCATTCATCACAAAATAATGTGGAACCTTATGGATGAATGAATAGATGAATCCACTGACAATTCAAGTTGGTAAGGAGAAAACACAAAGCAATAAAAATTTTGCGACTTTTTCATACTCAATTTTAAAAATACCTCAATCAAATTCCAAACCTTTACAGATCGTATAGAAAGCCTGTATGATAATCGATATTTTTTTCATAATATGCCCTAGTGCCATTTGTGTTTGCAAAAAAAAGAGTAAAAAATTATTACACAACAGAATGATTAATCAAAAGATCATCAACTATCACCAAGAATATAAATAACCTTAATTCTGCTGTTTTTTTTAATGTTTTTCAATAGACTGTCCACACATGCTAAACATAGCCATATTTCATAAGTATTAATTAAGGCTCAGAAAAACATACTGGTCCTTCAACGAAGTAGTCTCTCAGAAGTTATCTGAACAGTGTCCACATAGTAATCAGAAATCCTTCTACAACCAAGGATCAGATCAATAACCTGTAATTTACATACAAGTCATTTCTGCACTGCATAAAACAAAACATCCACATTTCAAGAATGAAATAAAAATAATCCTGGAAATTAAATACATAAAAGACTTGTCTATGCAAACAACTATTACTCACAGCTGTGGAATCTACAGTACAGACCAAAAGTTTGGACACACCTACTCATTCAATGAGTTTCCTTTATTTTCAGCCTTTTGCTGATTGCTGCTTTGCACACACTCTGCATTCTCTTGATGAGTTTCACAAGGTAGTCACCTGAAATGGTTTTCACTTCACAGGTGTGCCCTGTCAGGTTAATAAGTGGAATTTCTTGCCTTATAAATGGGGTTGGGACCATCAGTTTTGTTGTGCAGAAGTCAGGTGGACACACAGCTGATAGAGTGTTAGAATTAGCATTATGGCAAGACAAAAGCAGCTAAGTAAAGAAAAACGAGTGGCCATCACTACTTTAAGAAATGAAGGTGAGTCAGGCTGAAAAATTGGGAAAACTTTGAAAGTGTCCCCAAGTACAGTCGGCAAAACCATCATGTGAGCTAGTTTCAACAAAGAAACTGGCTCACATGAGGACCGCCCAGGGAAAGGAATATCAAGAGTTACCCCTGCTGTAGAGGATAAGTTCATCCAAGTCACCAGCCTCAGAAATCGCAAGTTAACAGCAGCTCAGATTAGAGACCAGGTCAATGCCACACAGAGTTCTAGCAGCAGACACATCTCTGCAACAACTGTTAAGAGGAGACCTTGTGAATCAGGGTTCATGGTAGAATAGCTGCTAGGAAACCACTGCTAAGGACAGGCAACAAGCAAAAGATAATTGTTTGGGCTAAAGAACACAAGGAATGGACATTAGACCAGTGGAAATCTGTGCTTTGGTCTGAGTCCAAATTTGAGATCTTTGGTTCCAACCACCGTGTCTTTGTGCGACGCAGAAAAGGTGAACAGATGGGCTCTACATGCCTGGTTCCCACCATGAAACATGGAGGAGGAGGTGTGATGGTGTGGGGGTGCTTTGCTGGTGACACTGTTGGGGATTTGTTCAAAATTGAAGGCATACTGAACCAGCATGGCTACAACAGCATCTTTGTTACATGCTATTCCATCCAGTTTGCATTTAGTTGGACCATCATTTATTTTCCAACAGGACAATGACCCCAAACACACCTCCAGACTGTGTAAGGGCTATTTGACCAAGAAGGAGAGTGATGGGGTGCTGCGCCAGATGACCTGGCCTCCACAGTCCCCGGACCTGGACCCGATCGAGATGGTTTGGGGTGAGCTGGATCACAGAGTGAAGGCAAAAGGGCCAACAAGTGCTAAGCATCTCTGGGAACTTTGTCAGGACTGTTGGAAGACCATTTCAGGTGACGACCTCTTGAAGCTCATCAAGAGAATGCCAAGAGTGTGCGAAGGTGGCAAAGCAAAATATAAGACATATTTTCAGTTGTTTCACACATTTTTGTTTAGTATATTTCTACATGTGTTAATTCATAGTTTTGATGCCTTCAATGTGAATCTGCAATTTTCATAGTCATGAAAATGAAGAAAACTCTTTGAATGAAAAGGTGTGTCCAAACGTTTGGTCTGTACTGTACATAATAAGATGAGACCAAAAATATAGGGCACTTGATAAGCAAACTGAGGTATATGGCTGAGACTGAAAATATAGCTACATGTTTAACAAAAATTAAACAAGAAACTGATTTTATAAATATTACATCTGTCATTTATAAAAATAAAGAACAGCTGTATTTAAGATATACGCAAACCAAACATGATTTTCTTCCCGTCCTTTTTACCAGTTCACACTTCCGTGCAAGGCTGAAGAAAAAAACAAAAGGACACTTGTGTGTTCTTGCATACATTCTTGGAGTGTATTTATTTAAGTTTAGCTTCATCTTTGGAACGATTTATTTTCTTGCAGCCTGTGATGCAGATCGGCACTTCAGGAGGCAGCACAGTGAACATCGAGGACTTGCATTTGGTACCATTCATCATTTGCTACAGCAATAGTAGAAGTCAGGAGCAAATCCAGTGAATATACTCTGAGCAGCAGCATCTGGGTAACAATAAGCTCCATCGTCACCACATTCGTCATAAAGACTGAGTGAACGAATTCAGGAACCGATCTAATATCCCTTTGACAGTCAGCAGGTTTAACACAGTTGGGGGCAGGAAGCGCGGTCCAGCCTTAAAGTGCTTTGGTTGCCACAGTTGTACACATGGCGATGTTGAGGTGGGGTTACGTTTGGCTCTCCGACATCTTCCGGTTCCACATGCCTCGTTTAGAGTGATAGTGGTGGAAAAAGTTCCTCAAATAGATCCTCTCCACTTCCAGCCCACCTTGGAGGATCCTAAAGCAGAGAGCAGAGAGCAAGTTTTAAAACTATTATGTAAATATAAATATCACAAACTGAGATAAATATTTTTGTTTATTATGCACAGCACCTTTTAAAAGAACTCATATTTAAAGTTCTTGTCATTTTCAGAAGCTACGACCACAGTTTCTAGGTAATTTATCTGAACTTTATGTGATATACCAAAAGAAAGAAGTGCATACACATAATGTGCAAATATTATTCCTTTTTATCTTTAATTTATCTCCTCTAAAGATAATATATTTATGTGGCATCTGTGATAATGTAAAGCTGAAGCCATGTTCTTTGTTTGTGAACACAAACTTAGCCAGTAGAGATGATTTTGATTCTAGAAAACTTCATCCATCTTCTCATTAAATTTGATCATTCTTTGCTTAGTTCAGACAGCAAAAACACTGTCTAGACAAGAAATATAAAAAGCAAGGACAATGAATCAAATAACATACCAAAGCATACTTGATGCTGTTTTTAAAATGTAATAAATTCCAGCTAAATGGAATCCTCAGATAGTAACGAACAGACCTGTCGAGGAGCTCCCAGTCTTCTCCTCCCCATTGTTCTCTGAACTCCCTTGTGTTCATTCCTCCAATGGAATCCAGGTCAGATTTATAGATCCCCAGCAAACCAAAACCATTCACTTCCCAGTAACCTGCATGAACAAAAATTATAATCATTAGTGGATAGGCTGTCGGTTTTCTAGAAAAAATCTTTATGTATCTTATATCATTATCTACAATGACTCGTTTAATAATTTTTCACTGTTTATTTATGCTCTATGCATTTTATGCAGATTTTAGAAGAGAGAAAAGACACAGAAAGTTTAAGGGTTAAATGTGTCCCATTGCAAAACAAAGACAAAAAAACCAAAAGGATTTTGAAAAGTAGCTGATCTCTGAAATGCACATTTCTTTACTGAAAATCTAAACCAGCCCTTTAATTCACTCTGACAACATGTAAAGATATAAATAATTCTGACTTCTAACACTAAAAGTGCTGCATTGATAGATGTAATTTTATACCACTCAAACTATTTGAGTCAAGGAGAAGTGGAAGTTCTGACCCAACCAACTGCAAAACCGCAGCATCTCTAAAGAGTTTTGGTTTCTGTTAATCAAAAACATTAACATGTCTTGTTTTAATGGACTAGCCAGGATACAATGAACATTATATTGAGCAATATAGTTATATGAAACACATAAAGGTACATTCTCTTTAAAATGTAGGTCGCTAGTATTAGGTCCTAAAACATCGCTGTTGTTCCTTATCAGTTCCTCTAGTTAGACAAAATCTGTGTTCAGAAGAGAAAAACAAAATGTCACACTGTTTAAATATAAGTCAATATGTAAATGTGTAGGAAAAAAACAAAGTCCATTTCCTATTGCTTCAAATGTAATTAACAAGATTAGCTGTGATTGATCATGAATTGATAATCTTCTGATTAGATTGGGAATTTTTCCACTCAAGCAGAAGTTTCAACAGTTTGCCTTTCTGACATTTTCACCAATTTTAAAACGGATCAATGATCTTTGTGACAACTTATTCTTTTCATCAGTCCAGTAAGGATAATAGTTATTTTCAAACTTTACACACAGGGGATAAACAATCACTGTAGTTACAGACTATGACTATTTTAATTCATGAAGTCCTGATTACGTTGAATTGTTAGATGACAATAAGCAAGCTGAAGATCGTTTTGTTAGTGGATTCTTTGCTGGGTGTCAGAATTTGCAAAATGTTGGATGTTTGTGTTTACTCCAGATGTATATCAAGTATTATTTTGTGAAAATGCAAAGATGAAACGAGACACAGCCGGTGACTGAGATCTTGAACAGCTGCTCAGAGATTTATATTTATATTTGATGCATTACAGAGTCGAGACACAACTCCACTTTGACAGTTTTGTGAAAGTGCAGTTATGTATACTCACTTTCAAGCTACGTATTTAGGGTTGATTTTAGTACAAGGCCTACAATCTGTAGCGATGTAGCATTCAAACAGCTGTAAGCCAACTCACTGTACCAAAGCAACAGGAGTAGGTGAACAGTTGTTAAAAAACAAAATTAACGTATGCGTGTTCACCTCTGGCGTCTGATGGTGTACTGCCACAGTTCAGTCTGAGGACTATGGGAGCAAAAGCCATGTATCCCTCCACACAATGCTTCCTGATTGTGTCAACAATTGAAGAAGGGAAATGGATGTGAAGATCACAAAGAAACACGATGCTGTGGTCATCCTGAGAAAGACATACGAGAGGAAACGTACAATTATAGTTCTATAAAGACATTTAACAATGTGCTTCATTTATTGTACTGTTGCAGTTCTCACATGTACTAGATTGATTCCTGCTTGCAGACCAGCCGAGCGCTCAAAGTTCCCACTCAGCTTCACATATTGGTACCTGTTAAACCAGCAATAACATGGAACACGTTACAAAACAGGTTTCACACAAAGAAAGAGACAAAAAAAACCAGACAAGCGCAAACCTGGGGAGTGAGGATTTCTGCAGAACCTGTTCCACGTCCATGTCTGTGCTGCCGTAGTCGGTGATGATCAGGTTAAAATTTGAATCTCCGGTTTCTCTGAACACTTCCTCCATAACTTTAATGAGCTGCTGCACCCACCGGGCTTGGTTTTTAACTGGAAAATCACATTGACAAAAGTTATATGGTTGTCTCAAGAAAGATAATGAAGCATATCCACGAAAACCAACCAAAATTACCATCACATAACAATATTTCAGTAAACCAAATAAGAGAAGAACTCCCAACTCTGAATGCATCAATCAACGTAGACTTCTTCAGGTATGTCAAAAGAAAATTCTTGACAATAAAATGCATGCCCTGCTCATATAATCACTGACAATATGTGACAACTGAAACAATGGGCTCTGTAATGCACAATAAATCAGTCATATATTCATTAGTATTCTAAGGTGAAAAAGAGACCATTTGAGAGCAGGTACAGTTTGATTGTACTTTAGTTTTTCAAAGAGATAAAAAAACAAAGAATTTCTAGGTAACTTAGCTTCAAGTAACTTTTTAATACCAAAAAATCTGTCTTTGTGACAGTTGTTGAGAAAAACAATGCTGACACCATTACCAGTGCTAAACCCCTGACTTAATTATGAGGATACCAATGAGATGTTATTTTAAAATAACACTGGTCCTCACTGGCGTAGAAATGGTCAACCTGATTGCTACCAGGTTGTCACTTTCATCTATTTTTATGTTTTCAGCTAACTTGTACTAAATTTTTTTTTAGGATATTTGTCAAATCTGGACGTGGAAGTAACTAGCTACAATGAGCTACAACCCCAATGCCAACCGCATAAAGCTAGGCTGTAACATTTATATCAGGACTTTAATAAAAGATGTTTTTCGCCTAAGTGTTACAATTGGCAATTAATATCCAATAACATTGTGCTTTTTACAAGTGAACAAAAAATGAGCTCACATCACTATTAGTCTTGGAAGAAGAAGAAGATATGTTTACCAGGCACTATGAAATGAACGGTGGCGTCGGGATTCCAGCGGAACCCCACCGGGTTGCACAAAACCAGCCGAGGTTGCGAGTGCTGGAAGATAGGGTTCTGGTTGTGCTGCGGGTTGTGGCGAATCAGAGCGTAGACGTAGTGCGTCAGACGCAGCAGCTGGCCATTGGCATCCTTCAGCTCCAGCTCCAGGAGGTAGCGGCTGCCCCTGTATCCGTCCACACGCTTCACAACGTTAAGCACGCGAACCAATGTGAATCGTCTGCGTGCACAGTCAAACGTGACGAAAACATGTCAATGACAATATGTAGATTAAATAAACTTTGAATAATTCAAAGTCAAAATCTTAAATAATGCAGGAAAATATGAGAGAATTGAGATCATTTCTCTTTTTAAAATAAATAGACAATTTATTAGTTAAATATGCATCTCATTTGAAGTTGGGGTACAAAATGTCTTTAGTTTCTTGTTTGAAGTGCTGGCAAGTATTGAATTATGCATACAAAAAGTCAAACCAATGCTCACCCCTTGTGCTTTTTGTTAAGACGATCCATGAAGGCATAAACAACAGTCAGAGCGTCGCTGGGGTTCAGCAGCAGGTTTCCGGAGACGTTGCAGGAAAGGTCGATCCAGTCGGAACGCTGTGACTGCAGGTCCAGGTGGTTCACCTGGAAGGTCCTGTTCCAGTTGACCCGAGTATCAAACACTGGCGCCGGAGTGAGGTCCTCTTCATCAGGGTCCATGCTGTCTCCTTGCTGCTCCCACATGGAATCTGAATCTCCACGAGTTGCATTTCTTCTGCTCTCAGTCCTGTTGTGATCACCATCTTCTTCCCCTGCATGATCCCACTCTCCCCTCAAGTAAGACTTTTTTTTAAATGTTTGTCCTTGAGTACTCATTTTATCGCTATTGATGTGATTATCCAGGTCTTTTTGTAAAGGCTTATTCAGCTCTATCTCCTTTTCCCGGAGGGCTTTTCTCTGATCAGTTTCCACTTCATTTGATTGTCCGATAAACTGGTCGCCATTTCTGTTTGTAGTAGTGAAATGACTGTTGATGTCTGCATAGAGAACTTTTTCTGTCTCTGGAAGCTTCTGCTTGTTGGCCACAGTGGGTTTTTGAGGCCCAGCTTCATGCCTGTCCTGGCTTTCAACTAGAGAATTATTGAGTTTCTGGATTTGAGTATGGTTTGTTTTTGAATATCTCTGGTTTTGATGCTGTTTGGAGCCGGAGCTCTGTGGCAGAATGGCTAGTTGTTCCTTTGCTTTAAATTCCCCGTTACCAATAAGAGCTGAAGAATTATTTTGCTCTGGTTTTACGGTGGCTTTGACTTTCTGTCTCTTTGCTGATCTAACCTTTGTCTTTTTTGATTCTACCTTTTTAACTGAGCCTTCATGTTTAAGCTCTGTCCTGTTTTGATGGGGATCTTGTTTGAATACCTTTTTAGGTGCTTTGCCTGGCTCCTTTTGAGGTTCTGGAATGGCACCCTTTTCTTTTCTATTCTGAAAGTCTTCTATGCGTCCTCTTTCATCAGGAGATTTGTCCAGTGTATCCTCAACGCCTCTTGTGGCGAAGGAGAAAAGTTTGCGGCGGCGATTCTGCACATAATCGTCATAATCATCTCCGTAGTCTGGGTAAACGTTGTTCTTCATCGGGTCAGCCGTTGTTTCCTTCTCTCCGTGGTTGGCATCATAGCCAAAGCCGTCCTTCTCCTCCTCATAGACCGACTTTTTATTCTGCAAACCAAAATCTGGCATTCACCAAAAGCAAGATCAGAAGTTGAGGAGAACATTGTCTGATTATGCAAGCAAATTGAAAAAAAAAAAGAAAAATATAAAATACCTCTGTCTCCATTTCCTTTCTTCAGCGTATCTGGGCGGTCAAATCTCATGTAGCTAGAGAAACCATATCTGGTGGAAACAAAGTAATCATCTAAACAGGAATTGTCTGCTTTTGGAGTTGGCTGAATGTCACATCACAATACACTGACTGAATCCTCAGTTTTACTTTTTTTGTAACCACAAAAAAAATGTGGTTATAAAAGCAACATGTGCATGTTGCTGTAGAAACATGCACATCCACAGCAGCAGGTGTGTCTCAATACATCAGAAAATTATTAGATATAGATTCATCACACACAGTGTTCTATATTTCGAGATTATTTCTACAAATGCTGATTATAGCTGATGAGAAGCTAACTAAAGTTTCTCAAGAATATTATTGGAAAGTTTGGTAGACAATGGTGCGCAAGTGGTGAGGATAATTGCAGCCTTGAGAGGATCACGAACAAAACTCTATGCAAGAGTTTGGGAGACATTCACGAGATGAAGAGTTCGGCGACAGTCAAAAGACTAAGAACCAGTAAAGGGACATACTGAGGACACAGGTTAGCCACTGTTATATTCCTCGTGTTTAGTTAGTCCTGAACCTGTCAAAAGTAGCAAAACCTGGTTTAATGACTAAGGTGTCACTTTGGCTGACATAAGAGTCTATGGATTATTGTCAAGATAGAGACAACATGCTTAACAATGGAGGTACACTGAAGATTGTTATAAAATCAACCTGGACTTTGCAATTACAAACTGATCACCTCCATGCAATGCAGCACTGATGCAGCAATTACCATCAATACAAATAATTAGTATTGATAGCAGATACTATGTAATGCAATGAATTTTGGGTTTTTATTTGAGCTACACCACAATCATCAAAATTAAAAGAAATATATATTCAACATATAAAACTCTGAGTATAATGAATCTTTATAAGCTTAACTTTTTGATTTCACTTATTGAAATGAATAAGATTAAGATCTCAGTTAATATTCAGATTAACTGAGATGCACCTGTGCCATGATATTTTTATACAAGGGTCTCACATCTTCTTGTAGTAGGAGCTCCCTGGGTAGAAGCAGGTGTTTTCTCCCTCCATGTGTGTGAGCCGGGTGTAGTCATTTGGGTAGATGTAGGACAACTGAACCTATGGAATAAAAAACAATTGCTGAATAAAGCTTTGAAGCATATCACGTTTACAGTCACAAAGACAGGAACTATGGAGTTCTAACAAAGCTGGATAGCCAAGATAGAACAGGAAGGAAAAACTGTGGATTTTTAGATGCCAATTAGACTTCAGAAGGAATATGAACTAGGCTTGGAGTAAGATTAGAAAATAAAACCCCCCAAAATATCGTCAACCTGAGGCAGATATGTTGGGCTATTTTAGAATATAGAGTTTAAACATAAAATTACTGCTGAATCATCTGATCTTAACTTCAATTGAGTTGTTAAAACTTATGGGAGAAAACATTTACTTGAACCAGTGTGGAGGGTGAAAAAATATTTCCAATTTTACACACAAAATCCAACATTTTTATTGTAAATATTCTTCATTTTAATATGTGAATAATAACCATTAGTTTTTGTTTTGTTTTTTTAAATTATTAATAACCCTTTGGACCTTTTCACAGTTTTTCAATGTCCAATCACAAATTCTATTGTATTGTGGTGAGATTTTATGTGAAAGACCAACACAGGGTGTCAGCAAAGTAAGCCTGCTAAAGGGTGAAGATGAATTTCACTTTCATGTTCTTCTGAGAGGGATTCAGCTACGGTTATTGGCTGTATAAATAAAATATTTTGCAGCAAAAGAAAATAAATTCGTGGAAAAAAAGTTTTGTGGGTGATTGCTGCTTCAACAGACACCAGACAGTTGCACTGTTTTTTATTTCTTTTGCTTTTCTGCTTTTCATCTTCCTTTTGTCAGCCTCTGACTATTAAAAAGCACATTAACATCCATAACGTGCGGTCCACCTATTATTGGACTGAGTTGCTTGTCGGTTGTGGGAATTCTACTGCAATAACAATTTGACCAGTCAGTCATCTTCCCATAGTGCAGTGTGGCAAGTTTAAGTACTTTTTTAAATGTTTAACTCTGTGTGCATTGCTTAACCATTTTCTTCAAAAGCTGTATTTTCCTGGCCCTATTGTCCTCTTAGCTCTAACCAGCCTCCCTGTCAATGTTGAGGAAAAGCTTTCCTACAGCATGATGCTACCACCTGCATTTAACACACAGATTGTGTGATAAGGTTGATGCGTAGTGTTAGTTTGCCCCACCCACACACAAGGAATCTGATCATAGCATGTTTTATTCTGCTTATTTATGTGGTGTCTCCTGCAGGACTTTGTGGCAAACCTCAAATTGGATTTCTCAGGTTTTTATTTCAGCAGTCTAGTTGTTCTTGATCTAGAGCTCCAGTGTGCCCTTTGGCTACTTCTCTAACTATTTCTTACTCAGTTTGTGAGCTCAGGGTAGATGGCTATGTCCTGTTAAGCCAGCAGTTGTGCCATTATCTCCCTTTTTCAGATAATGTCTTGAGGGGTGAATCTGTACCAAGATGTGGTATAAGGTAAACACAACTTCTACAAACTTCATGAAAACATACAAACTGCAGTCCTTGGTAACGGAGCAGAGGGAAGTCTTTGATCGTATAGGTGGGGTTATATGTGCAGTCAGGAAGAATGCCTTGTAGGAACTTGCTGTTTATCAGACGGACTGCAAAACAAACAACATGCAGATTTGCATCATGATCATGTTTGAGGATAGAACTTGCTCAACACTTGCATCCGGGGTTGACAGGAAACGGAGCCATTTAGAGACGTCTCTCACCTTGGTAGACTGTGTCTCTCGGGTCTTCCCTCAGCATGTCTACTGCAGGACTGCGCTGCTTTGAGGAGGTGTGCTCATGACTCGCAGCTGTCTGTGGTATGTGGGTGACATAGCTCATCCTCAAGTCAGACTCATCTGCAAGACAAAGAGTTCGAATGAGAGAAGTGGGTCACGTTTCCTATGACTTGCAGTTTTCAGCCACCATGCAAAGCTAAAGTAAATGGTGTTATTTTTCAACCACGCTCATGATGCACACATTCACTGTTAGAATGGACTTTTCATGCATCTACCATCTTGAGTAACTCACCAACATAAAGGGAGATGTGTTTCGACTCAATAACCATAAATCTGAAGCTGCGGTCCAATAGCTGCCACTTAAAGACAAAAAACCCCATTACATTCTACTTTGATAACAACATAAAAAAGGCTTTTGATTCTTAGAAAATACAGTATCACTTGATCCGAGTGCGGTGCACTTACAGCCACCTCCACATGGTCAGTCCCTCTGTCATTTTGCTTGTGAATAACTTCAAAAAAGTATCTCTTTTGAGCTGAAAGCCTGTAAGACAGTTAGGAATTTTTTTAGGAGTTTTACATTAAAAATCATAAAAGCATAAACTGCCTGGAGAGATAGTCTATCTTCACACTTGAGCTGCAAGATCCATTTTCTACAAAAATGCGACCGCAGTTTTATGGTCAGATTAAAATCTATTGCTCCGTTTCTGTGATGACTTCTTGGAGCCGACTTAGCAGGTGTCATTTTTTTCTGCATGAATCAAACAACTCATCTAAAATGATAATTTGAGACCAGGTTTTTCACCATATATAACTATTTTTTATTTTAAGCTATTCTTTGTCTTGAAGCTTACTGCAACATGTGTAGATCATATTTTACAATCACAAGGAAAGATAAGTACCTCATGACTCATTAGTTTGTAGAACCATCGTTAGCAGAAATAGCTTGAAGTAGTTTCTGTATGACCATGAGTCTCTCTGGTTATTGTGGAGAAGTCCTGGCTCACACGGCTTCAGTTCTTTTGTTTCTTGCACAGTTCTCTTCATGTGGCAACACAGTTTTTTAATCATGCTGAGGTCTTGACTTTGACTGGGCCACTGTATCCACTTGCTTATTTTTGCCATTCTGTTTTGGGATCACTGTGCTGCTGCATGACCCACTTTGGCCAAAGTTTAGTTGTCAAATAGAAAGCCTCATATTTGACTAATACATTGGCACTCAGAGGTTTGTGGTTGACTCCGACTGCAAACAGTGCAAGTCCTGCGGCTTGAGAAAGAAATCTGAATCCGTATCCCTCTTCTACCATGCTTGACAGATGTTATAAGGTGTACAGATATAGGTTCAATTTGACAAAAATCAAACTGCAAAGGTTCAAACTGCATTATTGCCAAACGTATTCAGATTTTACAAACTTAAGTCACAGGCCCACACTTTTCATTAGTTGGTCTGTTAACTTTACCGTGGAAGTCAACTATAAGCCTTCTGTCAGGCACACACAGTAGCTATAATATGGATGAACTGTTTAAAGCTTAAAACAGCACCTGACTCATTGAAGTTTTTGTGCAGTTCAGGTCTAATTATATTTAAACATAAAACATGGCTACAGTGAAAAATGCTGCAGATTAAAAAATAAGGTTCAGCTCATGACATCATCATAGCACTTCTGTTTCAGTTGTACTATGGGAACAAAAGTGAATATGAATCATATCTCTGTAACTGAGAAGGGAGACAAACCGTGCGTTTCTTGAAAAGCAATCCACAAAAATCTTAAACTCTATTCTCAAAGCCACCTGAAGCCATTACATTCCTGGTAGGAATATTCTCAGCACTGACTTTATTTTTAGTTGTTCTGAATTGTTCTACAAAACATAAAAAATACTTCCTGTCTGACAGTTTTGTGCACTTAACACTGAGAAAATGCACTTAGTAAAAATTTAGGGTGAATTATAACAGACACTACTACTATTCCTTTTGCTACAAAAAGGAAAATAATATTATTAGTGTAAAAAGGTTTTGTTAACCACAGATTTGGAGCACCACCACTCATTTTGAGTTTGGTTAACAGTGTGGATGATTGTGCGGTTATTGTTGACTTATGTTCTCAAAGTTTTTGTGTCAACTCACCAAACTGGTTTAGATTGTACATTTCCTGCACAGACACACTGCACCTACACAGATATGGTTTCAGTGAACTTTCCTGTCAGCAACAATCTGATGAGGAAATACTTTCAGTGACCTCAGTTAAATGAAAAGCTTTGCAGTTCAGCTTTTAAGTTTTTGTTGTTTTTTTTCTTTGCAACAAATGCCATCTGATAAGCTATGCACTGGTGTCAGGGGTTCCAAGTAGTTTATCTGGGGACAGCTTATGAGTTGACTGATCATTTGACAGGGCAGAGAGGATGTTATAAATAAAATCTGTTCAAAACACACCTGTAAAGTTCTGATAAATTGGAAGAAGGGTCCACACTAATACCACAGGCAGTCTTCTGGTTCAATTTAGCACAATAAATAACACAGATGTAGCTTTCTGATTACGTTTCAAGAGATAAGGTTTTAGTTAGAAGAAAGTGAAAGACACATTTGCACCCTGATTTTTTTTAATAAGCTCATATCAGATAAAACTCAAGGGTGCAGGAAGAATAAATCGACATGTAGTGATTTGAGTGGAGACTTTATCAGGTCAGTTCTTCCTATTTTAATATTACCAGGTCTTAAAATCACAGTAATGACTCAATAAAAGCAAAGAAAAGGAACTAAATTGCTTGTCCAAAAGGAGAAAAACATTTAAAAGGGGTTACTTTACTTTAACTGGTGTTGAGGTCAACCTAATAGGTCACCATAGTTGCACACCTTTTGACAAAAAGCATTTCATATTTAGTAGTTTTCTCAATTCAACTGTCCAGAACAGAGAGTGTTTAATCTTTTGCTTGAATTTGAGAGTGTTTGGTAGAAATTCCTTTTAATTTATTAGAAAATATTTGAATATTATTTGGAACAATCTCAAAGTGCCCAGTGATGATGTTCACTAAAAATTGCTAGGAATTAAATGTAATAATTGTTTGTATTTATATTTTTCATAACGTACAATAAGAAGTTATGTGTCATTGATTTGACACTACTGATCAGTAGGGATGAGATGCTTATTCTTATTTTGCTTGAAGTGTCAATCATATTGATTTAATCTGGTAAACTATTGATTCATATCTTTTCTTACTGATACATTAGAGTCAATTACTGATTGTAACATAAATTTGATGAACCCTATTAAGTAATCATACCAATACAAAGAGTGTGAATGACGAACTTTGCGGAGAGCTTTAGATTATATCAAAATTATTTCATACAGAATAAATTGTTCGAAAATGAAAAAAAACACCATATATAGACGAGCAAAATAAAAATAAAATCCCAGTGTTGCAAAAAGAAACTTATGGAATGCAGCTATGTCAGGTGTGGAAATAAAACCAGTGAAACCAATTAGTCTGAATTGCAAGTGAAAGAATTCCAGCATTTGTTTGTTTGGATGAATTATCGTTCAGAGCAAAAAACTGCATTTTTGACGCACCGAACTGGTCTGGAGGTCTGACTGGCATATTTCTCAAACTCCCCCGGGGCCGTCCACTCCGTGCCGGTCTGGATAAAAAGATGTGTGCAAACAGATGTCACTGGGATTGCTGTGACGAAAAGAAACTTAAAAACTCAAACATCCATACCTTTCCGACCCACGCCAGCAACTGGACATTAAGCGGGGATTGATCCGTACTGAGCCAAAGCTCAGAATTGCCATCAGAGCTCACTGCAAACACAAAGTCTCCTGACAGAGGAGGAAAAATGATGGCCATTGTTAGTACGCCTGCATGGGTTGTAAAAGGAAGGAGCAAAATGTTAACGTAAAGGCTGTACCATCTGTGTATGGATGTAAATATCCAAATATTCTGAGTCCATAGTTGGTCCACTGAGGAGAAACAGCAAGTTTCTGGACTGTGGTCCTGGACTAATAAAAGGAATGACAAGGGAACAGTAAATCAGACTCATTGTTGGCTCAAAGTAGGAAGAGTAGACCAGGCTCAGGAGGACTTTGCATGTGCAGAATGCACCCTTGATGGAAAACATGAGTATGTTTGCTCTGCTCAGGACTCTCCTCTGTCCCACATAAACATACTGAAAAAGCACGTAGAATCATCTTGGCATCTTTTAAAATGATCCAGAAAACAAAAAAAAAGTTCTATAGTTAAATAAAAATTTTTAAAAAGATATTATTTGTTGTTCCAAATGTTAGAGTAAAGAAATACATTTATATATATAACTTTAAAAGAAAAGAAGTAAATAAACACATCTTATCCAGCTATACGTTTATGGGACATAAAGCTAAAAAAGCACAATGAGTTGCATAATAAAAAATAAGGGAACAAAAATTGTTTCTATAGTTTAACTCTGGTACAGACATTCTATGAAGAGACTGTCTGAAAAAAGGAAAAACACTGTTCAAAGTACTGAGGTGTCAACAGTTTTAAAAGGCACCTGAGCAGTAATTTTGGGTTTTTGTTTAACGCATGCTTCAGGACAGAGACAAAGGTAACAGGACATGTTGCTCATGTGTTTATAGACAAAACATACTCACTTGTTACATGTCTAAAAGGAGAAACATGTTTGGAAAGTTTCACTGGCATTCTCAAGTGTCATACATGACAAATTACTGAACAAGATTTAGCAATAACAGCTCGACTCACATGTGGATACAGGGGGTAGTGCTGGTTCTTGCGCAGGTCTGCGGTAGAGGCGCCGCACCAATCCTCAAACACATGCAGATTGGCCTGTCCCTTAAACTGCAGGGCGACAGGAGAGAGTGGGGGGTCAGCGATATAAACAGAGCATTGTGTTTGCAGGAGCAGGACACATCACCGTCTGGCCACAGTGTTTAAACTAAAACCCAACAAGTACGCACTTCCCCAGACGGTGCTCGACAGCACAATGGCGGTGGATCTCAACACACCCGTTTCCGTATATACACAAGTATTATTGTGTATGGGTAAGCCAAACCAAATTAATAGTAACAGGATGTGAGAAATCTATTATTATGTGTGGGAAACGTACGTCAGTAAATAAATGGTACGTTGAACAAGACGTCTTCTTGCAAAGTCGGGTAGTTTAACTACCCGACTTTGTTAAACTCTTGCATGCAAGATACTGTTTGCATGCATCGCTGGTTTGTTTTCCATAAATTACTGGATTCATCTGCTAAACATAGCTGTTGCCTTTGCTGTAGTTTTGTAATTCTACAGTATGCGTGTCTGCAGCTTAGGAAGTAATGTTGATTAGCTTCTGGACCAAAGTTACATATTGTAGAGATTCTTCCTTGTAAATCTGCTTGGCTTCAGAGGGAGAATGCTGATAGTTCTCCCTCTGAACTATCATCATAGTTCTAAATTCCTTTAAATTCCTAAAAAGGAGGAATTTAGAAAAACCCTTTTCTAAGTTTCAATTCAAAGGGAGTACACAGTAAGATACTATATGCCCACAATGGAGCTGCTGGGTGCCAGTCGAGGCCCCAGATGTCCTGTAAACATACACCTCTGCGACATCTGCCGAAGGAAGGGTCCGTGTTATCTGATCTGTGTGCGTGCCGATCACACAACAGGAACAGGACACCGGGACTGAGGACCAAATAAAGTGTGTGGATAATCCGGTTTTATTAGTGGTCAGAATGAGCAGTTTGCTGCCACCAACACATTCAGATAAAGGTTGGCGTGAGGTTCAGGCTTCAAACTCAGCAAATGTTATTGCTGCAGATTGTTTTTGGTCACATATTTTAAGGGTCAAAGGAAACTATTCACTCAGTGTCTAAGGAGTTTATTCATTGACAGATGATATTCAGCATTTAAGGTTTGGCAGCTGTGACTCTGTTACAGCCGTACTTCTAATCACTAACCTGTAAACTCTGCTCTTCTGGTTTCACAACAAGCTCTGCTACATTGACTGCTGTCAAACTTCCTGTTTTATGGAACTTTTTAACATGCAGGGTTTGCAATAATCACCTACCGTAAACAGGCTAACATGCTCCGACTCACAGCAAGGCATTTGTAGAGATGACGTAAAATACAGATAAAAATCTGATAATGTATAGAATGAGTCATACATGCACTATTGTTGAGACAGCTGTGATGAAATGGTTCAGGGTTAGGCTCCACTGTGAGCTTCATTAGGATAAAAGCTTGGAAAATTCATACTGCATTAGTTTTGGGGTATATTTTATTTTCCACACACATTCCTATATTTTAATTAATATTAATCTATTTATTTTATAAAAACAAAAATATTTGAATCTGTTCTGCGTGAGTTTAAGCTTCAATTAAACGCTAATCATTTTTGAACCTGGTATAGCCTAGGTCATACATATGTTAAAACTCTAGATTCAAGTCCCATTGAATTGTTTTATTGAAAACATTTATATTATCCTTATTTTGTGTAGTGTAGTGTGTAGCTCTAATTATAATATTCTAATTTACAGAAATGCAACTGACTTTAAGAAGAGAAGCAGAAATAATAAAAATGCTGTGGAAAAACTCGGATCCGAAAAAAAAAAAGATCAAATGTTCCAAGGTCTATTTAAATAGTTTACCCACAACAATTACAAATATGTCATCGAAGAGGGTTTAACTCTGCTAAAACATTAATTCAAGCAGGTCCACAACAACTTATCAGCCCTTTAAGTCCATATTTGCTGTGAATACATCCACACTGCTGATCTTTCCAAATACATATCCTGCTTAAGGAGCTATTAAAGCTCAAACAAAGGTTCTCCTGTTGATACATTTTATAGCACCAGCGATTTACAACCTAGGGAAAGGTCCTTTGTTGTCATTGCATTTAAGCACTGAAGGAACTGGAAACAGTGATTACTTCAGACTCGTACAGTATTTGTCACTTAATGACTTGGTGTCAGGATCTCAACAGAACAAATGGCAACAAAGTGGAAATACAACTGAATGCAAAAAAACCCAAATACCCTTTCCATACAAATCTGACCATGTCTAATATAATTATTTGCTTTGCCTTTCAATATCATATTCGTAGGAATTAAAGCCTTAAAATGTGAATGATGCTGCAAATTTAGATGAAAATAAAGCTATATTTTAATTTTATTTTGCTGACTTTTCATACCTAATTATATTAACACAAGATATTCTCAGTTGGATGGATATATTTTCATTTTTTTAACGTTTCACACATTTTTAAAACCAAAGGTTCTTTTGTGAAGGATAAACCCATCCCAAATTCTTCACTGATGTCTAAACTTGTGATACATATAAAATTAAGAACAACTTTTTCTTATCTTTTCCAAATTAAGACATTTGCATTATCATCGAGACAAACTTTCAAATCTGGCTTTTTGCTAAAACTGGCCTTTAAGTTTGTGTATCAAAATGAAAGAAAACGGGTTGCAGAGAATAACAGAAATTGGCAGAACACAAGAAGGGTAGAAAAAAGGACAACCAACCACATGGGAAAACATAGCAAACAGGAACTATTACTATAAACCGTGGTTATGTTAGCAAGTAAGGCCAGACAGCTCTCTTCTGACATGAAACATGAGGTGAAGCAGCTGGCTGAAGCTCAGTCCTGCTTTAAATAGGGGAAATCTGATAAGCATGATAACATAAAGAAGTGGAAGCTGATGCAGACTGCTGCAGGAACGACCCTGTAAACATGGAAATGCAATGAGCTGGTAGTAAAGTGGGCAAGTCCGGGCAGGTGTTTTAGAGTTCAAAAGAGGTGAGCTGGAACTTTGAAGCATGCAAGCAGCCCCCATACGTTCACACAAACACACACGCGTACACACACACGCACACCCACCTCTGGTTTCCATGCTTGTGGAGTGAAGCTGGACCTCCAAGAGTCTGGATCCACCACCCAGGCCGGTCGACCATCTTCTCTCACCTAGAAAACACAATGAGCCATATTTTGCTTTAGTTTGCTTTCTTCTATTTACCTCTTTGCATAAACACAGTCTTGCATCGCCTTTATTTATGCAAAATCTTTTTTTTCTATTTACTCCACTTACGTTTTGATTTAGCACGGTTCTCCTCCACTTGATGCTGAAGGGATTTGCACCTGAAGAAAAGTAGGAAAACTTGATTATCAGAAATGCATGTTCAAAAATACAAAAA
>CAEGAF010075313.1:0-70513 GCA_903067075.1 Micropoecilia bifurca
TTGCCAAAATTCATGTTTCATACTGATGTAATTTTTATACACGTCACTTAATATCTGTAAGACATATAAAGCAACCAGAGTACTGGAAAATAAAGAGCTTGACTAGACATCTGGTCCTTTTACTAAGGACGACCCAAAGCACCACTTTACCCAGGTAAAGTTGAGGTTTAATATAATATTAAAACATAGTTTTAGAACTATGAATAAATGCTTGAAAGACCTTTAAGAAGATCAATATATTTATTAAACACAAGATTGTATCAAACGTCACTAACCTTTTTCAAGCCTATCAGAAAATTCCTTTGCCTCAATAATCTGTTTTGTGTTTTTTTTTATTTAAGAGCAACATTTCTTTCTGGGTCCCATGTAGAAAGAAGTGTTGAACATGCCACAAATAGTCTAAAATTCATCCATTTCTGAAGGTGAAATTGACAAAATTCTCACCAAATGTTAACTTATCCAATCAACTCATGCAAATTAATCAAATCACAGGAGATTAAATAATGTATAATATATTGAAGAGACATTGGAAACATATTGAACTGATATTAATGTAATATTTTGCATAAACAGCCTTTGCTGTTGATTACAGCTTCACTACATGGAGAAACAAGCTGCGTGGCTTTCTTGGTGTGACCTTGGCTCGTTCCTTCACAGCCTTCAAATCCTGAAGACTGAAACGTCCTTATTCCATCTCCCTGTAGGTGGCAGCAGACGCCTCCTTAAATGCATCCAGATGTATTTCTGGTCATGTATAGTGTCATGAAATCAGAATAAACCTTTCCCGTTTTAGATAAGTTAGGATTACTACATTTCTTTCTTGACTGAACGCTCAAATAATGAGAACAGGTTTTAATACTTTCTTTAAATTGAAAAGTTTAAATACACTAAAGCCCTTAAACAATCTGGGACATTTGATGTCATGTCTATGAAGCTTCTGATATATTTACTGGCAACATCTGAGTTAATTAGAGAAACACTTTTAATATAATGTAGGGCAACCTGACACTTGGACAGGAAGTCCAACAATTCTCTTCCTGATATGTCATCTGATTTTTTCCCCCAACTTTCCCATGATGCTCCACAAAGGAGGCAGTCTGGTTCATCTTTGAGTGTAACTTCCAGAAGCCTGAAGGCGCCTTGTTAATCTGTACAAACAATTATAAACAAGTAAGATGGGATGTCCAGCCATCATATTTCTCAGGAAGGAGACGGGTTTGTCCCAAATGAGCAAATTTGGCCCCAAGACCAAAGGTAAAGACCTTTGAATCCCCTTCATGTTTTAACTTCAGGATCTCCTCCAGTTCCATCTCTTCAGAGGAACTGTGACTCCTTGAGGCATCGGTCCAGATACTGCCACCAGCAACTTGCTCTCCTTCCACCAATGACAGACTTGACCCTGTCTTTTAGTGCTTCTTCATCCTATTGGCTGAAATGCTGCTGTATCTAACTGCATGTGCTCTTTCATTCCTATAGGCTCAGGGCTCAACTGCTCAGAGTGGCTTCATCTTGGCCACTACAGTTAAAATAATACTGTCTTTTACCTGTAGCTAATATAAGGCAACCTTTTTCCTGAACGTTGAAATGTCCAATTTATACTGTATGTAAAGAGTCACAGACTCTTGATTTGTCCTGATGGGTTTCTACTTACCATCAGGCATGGTAACCTGCTGATGGGTTCCTCCCCCAGCAGCAATAGAGTCGGGCCAGAAACGCTGCAGTGGCCGATTTTGTGGAGTTTTCTTCTTGGTTTTGGTTGACTCAGAAGAGCTGGCATCCAACATCGGCTGCAAGATCCGTCTCCGTGCGTTTATGAACCTGGAAACACCAGATGTTCTGGGGTCTTTTTCAAGTTGGATTTTGTATTGACTCTTACATATTTTAGGTATAGTTTTCCCAAGAAGTACTGCTGTGAATTTGCCATAGATTATTTTTTTGGGGGGCCAAACAAGCAAATAGGTGCCACATGTATCAGAACAGAACATTTCCCCAAATCCAGTCGGCCAAAGAGCAGAGCAGGAATTATAACAGTCGATCAAGTTCATTCAAACTAAGCAACGCTTGCAGCAGCTTAAACAGTTGCTGTGTAAAGTCATGGTGATTCTTTCTTCACTAGTGCTGACCGTTTCTGTCAACTCAGTCTTTGAAAAGCTTTGGATCTCGACATGACAGGCTCACACTTCAACAACTGAGGTCAGGAGAGGACAAAACCTCAGATAGGCAGAAATATTTAATCTCTCTTGTTACTGTTCTTAACTATGTAGCTTTTATATTTAAAAAAAATTGAGATTTTTTTTGTTACAACTGCCATATGCCATGACAGTGTGGTATGAGACAGATAATCTGAGAAAAAAATTCATGCTCCTCTTCCTCCTGTCAGAAACAGCCAATCAGAGTCAAAAGCAGAGGCTTAGTGGTGTCAGGTCTCATCCTCCCTCTTCCTCTGCTACAGCACAGCTGGCAGCAGAACCACCACCAGGGGCAGAGCGTCTGACCGCAGGTGAGTTTAACCATCAAACTAATTCTCCTTAAACTCCATCAACACAATAAATGTGCCACTGGACGAGACGAGACGCTGGACAAAGACGAGGACAAACAGACTAAAAACAGTTTCTATGCGAGAGCAGTTGTTGCACTGAACATAGCTAATCCATCTAAAAATTGATCTTTACTAATTTATTAATAAATGCATTCATTTATATACTTATTCTTAACATCCCGGTTGTCTTGAGTTGTTATTTTTCTATTTTCGTTGTGCTTTATCCGTGCACAATGACATTAAAAGGAATTCTGACTCCAAGTTGTTCCTCTGCCATCGTCAGATTAAGCAGAACGTACACAAACATAATTGACAGCCCAAAGACATTTGCTCTTGGCTCTGATTGGTTGCGCTGCACTGGGTGATGGTAATCATGGTGGTAGGAGTTCGTCAGTGGGTTGCCAGTTCCATCCCTGCTTTGTCTGTCCTTGTGTCCTTGGACTAGACACTTCACCCGTCTCATGGTCACCAGTGGAGCCACGGCGCAGCAGCTTTGCTTCAG
This sequence comes from Micropoecilia bifurca, assembly GCA_903067075.1. NCBI lineage: Eukaryota > Metazoa > Chordata > Actinopteri > Cyprinodontiformes > Poeciliidae > Micropoecilia > Micropoecilia bifurca. The sequence goes on from CAEGAF010075313.1 coordinate 3,042, forward strand.
TCAGTGGTTACAAATGGCTACAATCCGATAGCTCACAGTGTGTGAATGACCGAGTGAAGAGCTTTGAGGTCCTCTGGACGTGATAAAACACTGTAACAGGCCTTTTCTCATTTCTGCAGATCACACACTACCTCAGGGAGAGAATCCATTTTTTCACAGATTATTCATCCTGACATGGTGACGGTTTTAACAAATATGTAAAAACTTTTTTTCCAGTTACATACTGCAGCTTTAATGCTCTAGAAATGCAAAGTAATTTGACAGGATCCTAATATCTGGTCAAATTTCTCATATTTTTTCCCCCTTTCTTCCAAACCCTGCTGGACTTTAATTTTAACTTTACACTAAATTGTTTCATGCTGTGATTTTCTGGAACTTGTTCTTTTCGCCCTAGGACTTGTTACAAACAAGAAATGTTAATCTCATTGATATTCTGATAAAATAAAGACTTCAAACTTCAAATAACTCAAAGGAAAACTAACCAGTTATTGACTTGTAGAAGTGTCAGATTTGTTTGACCGGCAATCTGTTTCTTCTCATCTTCAGTTGGATAAGGATGCTGCGTGAGAAAGGAGCAGGACCTTCATGAGTAAAGGTTAAGGTGTGGCCCGTTCATACGGTGTCATCAACATCTACTTACCCCAATATGCTGGAAGAGCCAAGAGCGCATGACATTGGTGGCGTGTTTGGGTAAAACGCCCCGTTTATTTTTTGTTGAGTTGTCCTCGTGGTTGAAGAGGTTCAGGTCCTGGTGAAACTGCAGCTGAAGCTAAACACACATGGTCAGTTATTCTCCGTGTTCAAGTTTTGTCACAAACTTTTTAGAGCACGAAACTCATTTTTTTATAGTTTCATGTTTTTCTGGGCTAATTTATAGGGATAGTTTAATTTATTAGGGAGAACTATTTGAAGCTATCTGACATACTCTGTCAGCAAATTTGCTACATCTGTGCAAAGGATGTAACAAATGAACATTTTAGTTAAATACCACAGGAAGGTTTTTATAAAAGACTGGCTTAAGGGACATGCATCAGATTCAAGTCTGACATTTGTTTTTGGAGGCCATTTTTAAACGTCCAGGAATAGATTTGGTGTTGTGCTTGGAATATTTGACCTGCTGCTGCATAAGCTATGAGATTTTCATCTCACCAGTCACACATTGACGGTCTGTTAATCTACTGTTATTTGAATCCGTCAATTTGAGGTTTTCTTTCAGTTTTCAGGCAGTGCCAGAGTTCAGCCCACCACCAGAAGACGGTACTTGGAAATGCAGATCTAGTTCAGGAGTGATGAAGCAGAGAAGCAGTACCTGATTGTTTTGGACACGTATTGTCCCAGGAGACAGGGCCTGAGTCACCACCTGACCCTGAGGAGTGACCACTGTTACTGGCTGGTAAACTGTACTTCCTGAAAGAAACACACACACACACACACACACACACACACACACACACACACACACACACACACACACACACACACACACACACACATATCCACTCAGAGTGTCACATGTTTTTCCTGCCCAGTGCTGCTGACAGGTCAGTGATCACATAACAGTTCCGGCTGCTCCGTCGGCTCCAATCATTGAACAGAAATAGCCGCGCTTCACTTGGTTGACTGAGTAGTAATGAATATGCACCAGGTACTTCCTGGATTTATCCACGTTTACAAGAAGGTTTCTGCAGGTTTCTCCAACTCAGATTTAAGATCATTCTAAATCATAGCTAAGACCTGTTTTGCGACAGAAAATAGCAATTTTTTTTTTTTTGCGATTACCTAAAAATCTTGTTACATTCTTACATTAGTTGAAGAAATGAATTAGTTTGAATCTCTTTCCCTATTTGTCATCTTTTCACCTGTGGTTTCATGCTTTACTCCTTTTCTTTTTCTTGTCTTTCTCAGTTGTTTTCCCCTCCATGGTAGCAACTTTGTCGAAATACAATTCTTCCTTATGCAAGACTTCAGAGCTGAGTAGCACTAAATGCTGCTCTTCAATTATTTATATAGCACATTTACAACAACCTCAGCTGACCAAAGTGCTTCAGAACAATCACAACGTCGCAGGCAGATATGATAAAACAGGAAAAAATATTATAAGACAATTATAGAATTGGTAGAAAATACCAAAAACTAATAACATGAATAAAAACCAAGACATTTCCCTTCTGTAGTTGTTATAACTGTTTTATTCCACAAGCTAAGACCAAACGAACTAGTGACTTGTCTTACCTGTAACTACTTGGGTGGGGTTGACAGCTGTAACAGTAACGTTCCCTTGTTGCAGGGCTGAAGCTGGGACCACAATCTGGCCCTGGGGGCTCAGGGTGCCTGAGATGGAGCTTGGTGTCTGGAAATGAAAACACAACATCGGTCATACTCAGATGGCTGGCTTTAAAGCACGCGCTTTGCTGAGATTTACACAAGAAAGTGGTGGAGCTGTAGAGGTAGCAGCCCTACGTCAGTGCTTGGCCGCCTAACACTGCACACCTGAGTCTTGGTGGGTGAGAAGTTCTGCGCCTGGCCTTGCACCGGGGAGTACGGGCTTCCTGGATCTCCACTCAGAAGAGTCTCGCTGTTCATCTTGGTCTTGAGGCAGGCGATGTAGCGGCTGCAGAAGTCCTTGCACAGGTCACTCACCTTCTCCAGCTCCAGCAAATGGATCCGTAGCACTTGAATGGCTTTCACCATCTTAAAAATATGAAAACATAGACGGGGTGATCAATCGAACCTCCAACCAGACTTTATTCACTTTTAACAAAGGTAATAGCATAAAAGAATAAGAAAGTTAGCAGAGTCACACATATAACTATTGGTACCTGTACAGTCAAACCAGTGACACATCCTCCTGGTGTCAAACAATTAGAAACAGACTCAGAGTTTATTCAACTAAAACTCACCAAGTTATCAAGTTCAGGGTCTTCACTGAAGAAGGGCTTCCCCTCTTTCTCCTGACAGCGGACAAAGTTCTCGATGTCCACATCAAAGCTGGCCGATGTGATGCATTCAGAGCTGAGTGTTGACTGCTCACACTTCTCAAAAAGCAGAGCCAACAAGGGAAACAGGGGATGTCTGTGGAACATCGGCCAACAGTTACAATGCTGAAGTAGAGTTTGTTTTTTGGCACTCGTTATTGGGTTTCATGTATGGTAAAAATAGCTAAATATCATAAACCCTTGCAGCATTTCATAAACGGTGCAGTTATATTTAGTCTAAGTTACATGGATGATGCCTGAGAGACAATACTTACACAAAATACATAAAAAAAACAAGGTTTTATTACCGATATATAGATGCTTTGTCAGCATCCATGGGTGTCTGTGGTTCGGTGGGTACCGGGTTGGACACTTCAACCAATGTCCCTTCAAATTTAGACTCAGAGTCACAGTCTACCTCTGCCACACCCTGAATCTGCAACGATTAAGCGAAATGAAGGCAAATCAGATGAACAGAAAACCTGAGACAGGCAGAGAAAACAGACTGAAATCATGTGAAGATCAAAAGTAGCTGGAGGACGAAGAGCAAATACTACGACTCGACTTCAGGGTCCTGTTGTATCTGAGGCCAAGGGGCCACAGGCCCTTTGAGGCACAAACTGATCCAGGGCATCTCCACTTTAAAGGCTAATCCGTACCGTCCCTGTTTAAGTCCAATAAATCAGAAATCGCAACATGAACTCTTGGAGAGTTATGTGCAAAACTATTCATACACTTGAAACTTTTCACCTGTTTTCCCAAACACAAAACCAAATCTTCCACTAGAATTGTTGAGACCAAAAGAGATTTTTTTTAAACAAGATTTAATAAAACTGTGTTTACAGATGCTCTACATCCAATCCGAGGTCTTATTTATCTTCTACAAAAATAACTAAAATTAAAAGGAAATAAAAGCTTGAGAAACCAGTCAAGACTTGTAAGTGTAACCGTAGCTAAAAGTGGTTCTACGAAGTCAGGGGGCTGTAAATTTGTTTAAAGGTTTGAAAACTATGTAACATTTTATCTCTACATTTATGCACATTTTAATGGCAACCATAACAAATTTGAGATACCTAAAAGTTTGTTAGAAAAATAGCAAAGAGTTTGAATAGTTTTGCAAAGCATTCATCTTTGCAGAATTGCTGCAATTCAGCCACACTGGACGGTTTTCGAACAAAAATAGCCTTTTCAAAGGTCATGACATCTCTGGATTCAGATCAGGACTTTGACTGGGCCTCTGCATTCTGTCTTCATTTTGTTCGTCTTTGGCCATTCCAAGGTGGACTTGCTGGTGTGTTTTGGATCATTGTTCAGAACCCAAGTTTGTTTCATCATAAGGTTTTAAAACGATGGCCGGATGTTATGGCAGGCAGCAGAATTCAAGGTTCCAGTTATCAAATCTTCCAGGTCCTGAAGCAGCTTAACAGCCCCAGATCATCATCACTCTACCATCACTGCATTTTCTGTTTGCATCAAGTTCATTTTCTGAAATGCAGTGTTACTTTTATGCTAGCTGTCATGGCAGGCGCACACATTCCCAAGAGTTCAACTTTGGCTCATCTGTCCACAGAATGTTTTCCTAAGAAGTCTTAGGAATCAGATTTTGTAAAGAATTTTTTGCCATTAGTAGCCTTTATTTGACGGTAATCCATCAGGAAAACGGCAGAGATAATGGGGGAAAACATGCGGCCAAAGAACTAAGGACAGAACTTGAACACAGGACGGCCATGTTGAGCCTACGACACGCACAGCGGCATAACATGTGTTCTTGAAAAACTGAAAAGGGCCTCAAAGTTCTTCTTACTCAGCAAAGGTTTTCATCTTAAAACTTTGCCATGCAGGCCATTTTTGTCCAGTCTTTCTTATAGTGGAGGCATGACCTCTGACCTTAACTGAGGCAAATGAAGACTGCCGTTTTTTTGGATGTTGCTGTTGGGTTCGTGGGGTTTCCTGTGTCACCAAGAGCAACATAAACGTTCACAAAATAGGGTAAAAAATAAAAACTGTGCTTTGTTTGAATTTCTTACAAAACCGTGCAACTCTGCTCCAGGTTCCGTGCCAACAGTATCCAAACTGTGTGGCGCCGCCTCATACAATTAAAGTTTAGAACATTGCAAGTTGGTTCAGTGTCAACAGAGGTTTTGTCAACAGTTTTTACACACATGTATTGAAACTCAGGTCTCTCTTGCACCCACCTGCTGCTCCCCCTTTGGGTATTTGTCTATAGAAACCGCCTGGGCTGCCATCACGATCACTGCCAGCACTGGGGCATTATAGAAACCAGGGACAGATGGCCAACCTACACAATACACAAGCTCAGTTAAACCACTGCCACAGTGAAGACACAATTCTAGAAATTCAACTAAAGAGGCTGGTTAAAAATATCTGGAAAAAAGGCTAAAAGTTAGTAATAACATATTTTCCAAATACAAAAACCCTGATAAAGTAACAACTGTATCAACAGCTAAAAGTTAAATAAAATCCCCCGATTCCAAGAACTAAACGGAACGTGGAATGGTCGTTATAAGGAAAAAGAAAGAAAGTGAGACATTGTCGAGGCGTAGCATTCATCACTTTATTTCTGTACACCTTTAATAATTCAGCTAATAACATAGATATGTAGTTAGCGTTGGCGTGCAGCCGTGTTAACACACCCACCATGAATTAGCCTGTACCCGATGTTAGCGACAGACATTTTGTACACAGAATATATTTAATTATTTGGGACAATTTTAACGCACTATTTCCAAACGTGAATGCACAAATTTAAATTTCTAAGCTGTAAAGTTTGAATTAACTCGCTCTGTTAGCTGTGCCGTTAACGATAGCCTCACGTTAGCGTTAGCTTGTGATACAAGTCCGATGCCAAACATTCGGATCCAGCTAATGCTAAATATAGTGAGCTAGTTGCTAGTCTTGAACGGCAATATCCAACAACCGTCGACAGTCTCATATTAGCGCACTGAAGTGGAGCTAATTATTAATTAAATATAGAAATCTATCGCTAAATAAAACTGACGTTACTAAGCGGCTACGGAAAATAAGACCGCTGCAGATTGATATGAAGTAAGCCGTTAAGACCAGGGGATATGAAACATCTCATTTTGGCTTTGGTCGAAAAAAAAAAAAATAAAATCAATAAGTGCTTGTTAGTTTTCTACACAAAATAGATTAGAACAAGGAAACGTTAGCAGCACATGACGGTAGCTTGCTTTGAGCTCAAATCCTTCCCATCAGTCAATCAATCATGCAGGGACAGCTGCCTGCTCCTTGTCTTTCCTCCCCTCCCCTCCGCGCTAACACTGCCGGGCCTAATCTACAACTCTGGCCCTTCACTTCACCACAATCCTCCTCTGCCCCTAAAACTCCAGAGATTTCTCCTGACCCCCTCCCTTATATACATATTTATATAAAAAAATATATAGAAATAGAGCCATATAGATAGATACAGGTTATCGCAGTAGCTTTATCGCTTCGACTAGATTTGAAAAAGCAGCCTCGGCTGTTTGGCCCAGGTTGTCGCGCTTTGCCCCGGGGCATCTTAGCGTGCGGCCTAGATCGTTTGATTGATAGGGAAGGAAAAAGAGGGATTTTGAGTGACAGCTTACCTGAGTGCCAATCTTCGTCACACTGACAAGCGGTTGCAGCAATCGGGACCCGCAGTTGTCGTGTTGCGTCATCACGCAGGGGCACGTTGCTGCGCTATGCTCATGTATATGTATGAAGCGGGCGGAGAAATGACGTGCTGACGCTTGGAGTCCTTGGAAGATTTTTTTTTTTTTTTTTTGCTTATTTGAATTAAGAGTTTCTCTGGTTGCATTATTTACATTTCGGTTAAACGTAAAGCTAACATACGAATAGCTCATTTCTAATCAGGGCACCTGTGGTTTCTAAACAATAATCATTAGAATAGAAACATATACACCACGTGCTCATTCTGCTCTATTTTAGGCTTAGAAGCAGCCTATTTTTTTTAAATGAAAAATTTATATATTTACAAATACATACACACATCATTTCTTACACTTCTTTAATCATAACACATTTCAACAACTGATTTCGCAACATTGCCACCACGGCACACCACCTACTCCCTAGTGTCTGGGTGACGGTTTTCCGGACGACGGCTGAGGGAGACGATACTTGGCCATCTCCACATCCAGGTCTGCAAATGTGAAGCTGGTGTAGCTGTGGTGCTGGTAGTTTTTGTAAGTGCTGTTGTCAAGAGGTTTCTCTGGCTCCGGAGGAGCTGCTGCCGACTCTGCAGAAGAAAGAGAGAAGCTCATGACTGGAGATGCATCTTCCTGCATTTCACACATGAAACACAAACCAGGTCAATTACCTGGACGCACTTTTTTCTCTTCCCCTAACAGCAAACTGTTTGCAGGCATACAGCAATAAGCAGGAAGCGATCAAGAAATGAACTGAGGATTTTTTCGAGGCTGCTGTTACATATTCACACACTCTGATGAAGAAGTTTATAGTATCACATTTCCCACAATAACGAGGCTTGTGTGAAGACACGCTTGTGGGAAAGACCTCAAGGCTCATGTTCCTGACATATAAATAGAACCTGGTGAAAGTAAAATAGATTTAACCAATACAGAGAACGTCCACTGACAAGATACACTAGGATTTGGGGAAAAATGAAGAAAAAAAAAAAAATCAGTGTAATACTTTAAGAAGCACATATTTAGTCACATACATTTACATCTAAATGTTACTGGAAAACTGCTGGCAATGAAAATGTCAAGCTCACAACCAAAGGTGGAAAAATTCAAGCGCAACTGACATCATTTGTTATAAACACTCTAATCCATTATTCCCAGATAAAGGACAGACCAAAAAGTTGAGAGAAATAAAACCCAGGTATAATCACCCGGGAAGCAAGAAAATTTGACTTTTTGATGAAGTGTCGGAGCTTAAAAACACCAGTAATCTTAGTTTATAAGATAAATTAACAGAGTGAAACCATCTCACCACTACCAGCATGTGTACCAATATTAATGTAACCAATATTACATGGTTCATTCAAACTGAGCAGTGGATATAGTATTTAAGTTTATATTATTTCAGATTTAATGAGCCTTTACTTACACTGACACATTTAAACAATGTAAAAGAGCCAAATAGAGAAATGAATATCTACATCTAAAAGCAAGCAAATCATCCCTCAAAAATATAAAAAAAATCTAAGAGCAAAGATATAAACAAAACAAACTAGAGAACATTCAGAAACGTGATGAGGATCAGAGTAAGAGTCCCCAGCCAGGAATATCGATCTGAAAAAGTAAGCTCTAATGCTTCAAAAGTAAGAATGGACAAAAGCTGCGTTTCCATTACAAATGTGCAAAAACGCAATTAAAATCACACTTGAATAAGTTTGTAAGTCATTAAAAAACATGCTGAGCCACATCATCCTCCAACTAATTTTCTCATCTTTTTCTTTGTGGTTTGCACCACTGGCAACAGCCAATTGTTGATCATGTGACTTGTGCGATGCGAAGAAGTGTTTCCATCACAGTTTTGATGGGGGAAAAAATGATACAGCCAAAAAAAAAACAAACACCTCACCCTAAAGCCACAACGGTTTTTATTAGGTGCAAACGCAGCTAGTGATCACATCATCATGCACTACAATGAACAACATGGTTGTGTGTGTGATATATATCTATATCTATGTATATATAGATATAGATATAGATACACTATATTGCCAAAAGTATTCGCTCATCTGCCTTGACCCACATATGAGCTTAAGTGACATCCCATTCCTAATCCAAGTCTTCGATGTGACGTTGGTCCACAAGGCTGTTCACAAAGTTTAGGAGTGTTTATGAGGATTTTTGACCACTCCTCCAGAAGCGGATAGTCAGGTCACATACTGACGTTGGACAAGAAGGCCTGGCTCTTAGTCTCTGCTCTAATTCATCCCATTGGTGTTCTGTTGGGTTGGGGTCAGGACTCTGTGCAGGCCAGTCAAGGTCATCCACACCAGACTCCGTCAGCCATGTCTTTATGAATCTTGTTTTGTGCCCTGGTGCAAAGTCATGTTGGAAGAGGAAGAGGTCATCTCCAAACTGTTCCCACAAAGTCGGGAGCATGGACTTGTCCAAAGTGTCTTGGTTAGCTGAAGCATTCAGAATTCTTTTCATTGGCACTTAAGGGGCCCAGCTCCTGAAAAAAAAACCTCCACCAAACTTTACACTCAGACAAGTACCGTTGTCCTGGCAACCACCAAACCCAGACTCGTCCATCAGATAGCCAGTTGGAGAAGCACGATTCGTCACTCCGGAAAATGCATCTGCTCTAGAAAACTGCTCTAGAGTCCAGTGGCGGTGTGCTTTACACCACTTCATCCAACGCTTTGCATTGCACTGGGTGATGTACGACGTGGATGCAGCTGCTTCCATGGTGAAGCAGCTGCATCCACGAAGCTTTCTGCACACTGTTCTTGAACTAAAGGCTACGTGAAGCTTGGAGGTCTGTAGCGATTGACTCTACAGAAAGTTGCCGACCTCTTCGCGTCTCCTGACCTTTATGTGTCCTACCACTTTGTGGCTGAGTGGCTGTCATTCCCAAACACTTCCATTTTCTTATAATACAGTTGAATGTGGAACATTTAAGAGAGAGGAAATTTCACAAATGGATTTGTTGCACAGGTGACATCCAATCACAGTTCCACACTGGAATTCACTGAGCTACTGATAGCAGGCCATTCTTTCATAAAAACAGTCTGCATGCCTAGGTTCTTCATTTTACACACCTGTGGCCATGGAAGTGATCAGATCACCTGATTCCGATAATTTGGACTGGTGAGCAAATGCTTCTGGCAATAAGAGTGTATATATTGTGTACTTTCTGTGTAGAGTGGGTACAAAACGTATTCAGGCTATTTGGCGCTTTGCTGTGACCTGTCACACCAAAGAGTCTGAATACTTACGACAATGGAAAATTTCAGCTTTTTTAAAAATAAATTTGTAAAAAAAAAAAAAATCTACATTTCAGTGTTTTTCTGTCCAGATGCTACGCTGAGCGTACATTCATGAGAAATAATATGAGCTTCTTTGATTTTAGCATACGACTGCAATTAAAAAGTGAAAATTTAAAGAAGTCTGAATACTTTCTGTATCCACTGTACACAAACACATTTTATATATATATATATATATATATATATATATATATATATATATATATATTTGTTTGAATTTTTTGTGTTTCCTCTGTAAAAAAACAAATTTTTTATATATATATATATATATATATATATATATATATATATATATATATATGATTAAATCAAACCAGAAGAAGGGATGAACCATAAAGTCAAGGAAAAGAATGTTTCCCTGAAATTAGCTGGTTGCCAGGAATAAGCTTGAAGGTTAGATGTTAAAAGTCATAAAAGTTTAACAATACCATGAGTGAAAGAGAATGTGAGGGAACCTGCTAAAATAATGTATTCTTAGCAACAGGAGGAAATGCAAAGCCTATCTGGAGAGTTAAAGGTTTGGAGTGAGGGGCAAGGCGGTGTGGTTTATACCCTCAGGCCGTTCAGCAGCGGTCTCGGCATGCAGCTCCTCTCCAGTAGCTTCCACTAGCACCTGGGCTGAGTCCTCCAGCTCAACAGAGGTGCCAACCTCAGCTGGATGGTCAGCTGCTACTTCAGCAGAGACGGCTTTTGACTCCACAGGCCCAATAGTAGACGTTTCCCCCCTTGATTCTTCACCAGCGTCCCCTAAGCCTTCTTCAACTTCTGTAAGCGGATCTACTGCTTTTAAAAGAGAATTAGACTGGACTTTGTCTGGAGCTTCATGTTGCTCCACAGGTACAGCTGGAGCTTCACGTTGCTCCACAGGTACAGCTGGAGCTTCACACAGGGCATCGGTAGGAGCAGTATGGGTTGACAAATCTGACCTGGTAAGCTCAGCTGCGTTCTTTGTAGCAGTAAGGGCATCGAAGGCTGAGTCTCGCAAATTATCTGTGGAGGCCTGGACTACAGCTTGATCTGTTGCTTCCTCTACATTAGGAAGCCCCTTAGTCACTCCACTGACTACAAGCTCTTTAATTTCTCTCTGTTCTTGAAGACTTGGTTGTTGCAATTCCAAAGAAAAGCTTCTGGTTTCAGTTTCTACCTCTAAATTCTTGTCTTCAGGAATGGACTCTGAGTCTGAGTCTGAGTCCGAGTCCGAGTCCGAGTCTGTATCAGAGTCACTGGATGATGAGGAAGACAGTTCCTCAGCTGCTGAATCCCCAGGCCTAGAAGAAACCATAGTTGGTTTTACAACATCATGCAGGCTTACAGCAAGGGCAGGAACGTCTCCCGGTACTGAGTCTTTACAAAGTTCCTCGCCTGGAGCTTCTTCAGCTGGTACAAATACCGGTGAAGTATCATGAGCAGGTATCTGAGAAACCTCTTCTTGGCTTTGACACAGATCAGATGAAGCAGTGGCAGCTGATGATTTAGTGGAAGCAGTAACAGGTGGTGCTGCAGGTTTTTCTGATGATACACCTAGAAAGGGTGGCAAAACTCCAGGATCCGATAATTTAACTGGAAAGGCCACAGCAGTCTTGTAAGTCCACATATCTGCCCTCTCACCTTCACCTGCTGAGGAAAATAATAAATTGTACACAAACAGAGAAATGCTAGGAAAGGTTACTAAACAGAAAGGTTCTTCTAAAAACTTATTTCCAAAAACTTGGTCTCACACTTTGCATACCAATTTACTGGAAATTCACCACAGAAAGACATATTTAGCTTGCTTCTAGCTAAAACTTACAGAGAGCCAGAAAACATGGTATGTATTATGTTTTCCCAAAAAACATGAACTGAAAAGTAAAGGGGGAAAAAAAGTCATTAAAAAGTCAGGAATGCATTTCTATGCAAAATACAAATTAAAATGATTAAAAAACAATGATGCAGGTTATGCGTAGCATATTTAAAATGAATCTACATACATGCATGCAGACCATTTAAATTTATTTAAATATAAAGTGACAGACTATAGTTACTTGGATAAGAAAACAGAAAAATGATAAAGACATACAGAAAACTAAGGAAAATGTGGGTTAATGATATGCAACATCATTATATTAAGTTTTTTTTAATAATGTGATATAGGAATTAATTATCAGTTGTAAACAATCAAAACAATGTTTAACTGACCTCTGGATGAGCAAATAAGATGGCGACAGCTTAGCCAAGTGGCTCCTCGACAAATTCTAAAAATCTCCTGTTTCTATGCAGCATATAAAATACACTAATGAGTGAGTCTCAATGCCTAAGTCCAAATAAAGAAATGAACTAAGAATGCACCACTAGCCTCTTGGACATGGAAGTATAACTGGTGGCTAGCAAAAAAGCTGACGAGACAGCTAATTTACAAACTATTCTCCAAGAACTGAGAGAATCCCATTGTGAAAATGTAGAGGGTTTCCGAGAAGCTAAAGAGGAAAAAAAGAAAAAAACAGGAAAACGGATGTATTTTGGAAGCAGATTGAAGAGTCGGCTATGAAGCTAAGTAAATTACAGGATGAGCTTGAGGCTGAACTAACTGAGCTCTGGGGGAGATGAAGACTGGAGAACAAAGGGCTCCATGGCATCGCAAAAGGCTCAGAGGTCGTCTCTTCCTCTATATCAGCCTTCATAGACATCCTAATCTGAGACAAACTAGATATTCAAACATTATTTGACCTGGGTCAAGTTCACCACATTTATAATCAAAATGAAAGGCTTTATGCTGGCAGGGAAGAGAGTGATAGACAGTGGCCATGCCCCAGACATGCTGCTAAAACATTGACATGTACACCTTGAAGCGAAGTGGGTCCTCAGAGAAACGAAGATCAAATTCCAGACCCCATTCCCAGTCAAGTTGATCGTACTTTACGAGAACAACACACGTGTCTGCAACTACGCATCTGCAGCAGTAAAAGACGTGGTGAGTCGAGGCTAGAAAAAGTCACCATCATCTAACTGGCTAGGATCAAGAGTCAGGAAGGACAGACAAGGAGCATCCAATGAATGAAACACAGGAGGGACAGAAGAAGAAGCTGGATCCTTTCAGAAGAGAACAAGCAAAACCATAAAGGACAAAAGGAGCAGATGGGTCAAACACATCCCATTTCTTTCTGAAGCGATTTGGAGTCTGGGATTGTACACGGTAAAAAACACCACCTGGAAAATGGAACGTCAACTAGCAAAAAATGTAATAAATAACAGGATACAGGATATTCAATAATCACATGAAGGGGTTTTCTGTCTGGATTAATAACCAGAGAAATGTAAAAGATTGTTTTACTCTTCGTGAACAGATGAAACACATTTTCGTCGAGTTGCTCCTAAATTAAAAAAAATTCATACATTTTGAATTAAAAAACTGTACAACCCTTGGCAAAATAACCATAAAAGAACTACAGCAGAGATTTGATCCAGCAGATCGGGGGAGATCTGTAATGGGGTTTTCCCCAAAAGCTGCCATTATGTTCCCACTTGTTTCAGAGTGTGAATTACTTGGGTCACTTCCAACACTTAGTTAGCTACTTTGTCTCATTACAGATGCTTTTGTTTGTTTTTTACAGAGAAAAACATTGATGTTTGCCCTACTTATTTTTCCTGCTGTATACATACACAGAAAGCAGCATTATAGTGACACATATGATATATAATATCAACACAGGTAATTGGTCTTACTCTTTTTTGGATCCTTTGCACTTTTCACTGGTTTTACTGGCTCTTTAGCTTCAGTGCTGAACAAAGCCAGGGGGTAACGTCTCAGTGTGGCCCAGCTGTCCAACTGGAGAAAACAACAAAAGAAGAAAAGAACCGTTTTGGAGACAAATACTGTACAAACAAATGTATGTAAGTGTAAGTATTACAGAGCGTTTTTCAGCCAAAAACATCAAACAAAGCCTAAAGTTCCAGCCTGCTCAGTTGACTCTAATTAGGAGGAATTGCATTTAACACGATTCGCAGGTTTGTTAGAAACTCCTTGAGACACAGGTAGAGGCCTCAACAGGGCCACCAATATGTTTTATTGCCATCTGTAGTATTACTTTGCAGTTGTCAGGTGAATGATATGGATAGAAAGCTGAGTACTCCATAGAATGCTTTGTAGCATGGAGTGGGAACAATCCCATCTTGAATGTGACCAAAACAATGACTGATTCTAAATAGAGAAAAAAAAATCACAAGCTACATTTTTTAGAACCTGAACAATACCAATATGGTGCAGATGATGACAGCCTCGGTACTTCATGTGTTTATTATGATCTATGCCATTACAGTATATGGACACTTGCAATAGAAAGAACTGCAAACAAACCCTAAGCTGCTGCAGCTGCTCTCTATGGGATTAAATGTACTTGTGAAGCTTCAGAAAAGGTCCGTAACCTTTGCCCTCGATCCACCTGTTTTATGTCCACCCTAACAAAGCGGACAAACTGTCGCTTCTCCATCAAGGATTTTCTGCCCTCTGTTTCACTAAAACCCGATTCAGAGAGAACAACACAGACTTCTAATGCTGTGTTCCAGCTTTTTGGGGCTTATTGCAGCTCAGAGGTGGAATCTGCTTTCAAATTAATGAATGTTGGTGAACTGATGTCACAGAGTTACAGAGGACATGTAGTCATCTGTAGTCCTTTCTTATTGACTGCTGTCAATGTACCTGGAATTCGACAGGTCTCCCCGTTAATTAAAAGAATTGGCGGTAAAATAATATTTCACTTCAGTAATCAGCGGTTTTGTTGTGTGTGAATCTTGAGTGGAAATGATGGAAATGTTTTCTACACATAAAACAAAAGGATCAACCCAACTCATGTGGTATGAGACTTTCTCTCACTGTATCCTGGCAAATGTATTACATTCAAAAAGTTCACTCAGCCACAGTTTTAGACAAAGTTAATTCAACAGGATTTATTGATTTTTACAACTTCTGTACTGTTTTTGTTTTGCTAAAGGTTATGACTTGTTTCTGCTAAGCTTTGCAAATTAAAGCAATGAAAATATTACTGGACGTTGTGAAAATTTGATTATTGAGATCGTCTCCTTTAAAATTTCTTCATGGGATTGTTGTGCTCAACAAAATTATCGGAGGTTATTATTAGTTGCTTTGATCAAGAAAATAAACAAAAACCCGGAAGTCTATTTTTCTAGATGTCTAAGATAACCTGTGATTGAGGTCATGCGGACACAGTCATACCTAAAGTTACTTAAAAGTAATAATAAACAGCTCTCACTTTAATCACTGTCACAATAACTCAGCAAAATATGAATTTCTTCCAGCCCTGGTCTCAGAATAAAATTGTTTTTTCTTTTTTTTAATCATAGGAGTCATAAAACACACATCCTTGACAGTAAGGCTGTGTTCTAAATTAAAACACACATAAGTAGTTTAAAGATGTGTTTATCTTAGATTTTTAAAAAAATCTATAGTCAATTTCCTTTTCTATTTTTATTTTGCAACTCTGAGGGTCATTAGGAACGTTACCACCCATCATGTCACCACATCAGTTTCCAAGCATGCGCTTTAAAAAATACGTGTATGATGTCGTTGACGATCTAACACCACCGCAGAATACAGTTTAAAAGCTTTTGTATCAGATAACTAAATATTACCTTGAGTGCACCAAGTCGACTTGAACGCAGCAACCAGGCAGCCATTTTGTGTTTCCTCTGTTTTGTTCCGACTGGCTTCAACCTCTGTGGTTAATGCAATGGTTCCACGAAGAAGCAGCGGCACGCGAGTTCACCTCGCTGCAGCGAACAGAAGGGGCGGGACCGATGGCCTTATTTGGAAACAGGACCATTGCACTCCGGAAATGAAGAGGGCGCTGTTTCCTATATTATCCGCGTCTCCTGTTTTTATTTTCTTTTTAAATCTGTGGTACAGCTTAATCTTTAGGAAGGAATTTCACTCTCAGCATGTATTTGAAATGCTCTCTTATTTACTTCAGCGCAGCTCACAGTTTTGAACCGGTGTACTTCAAAATCTGCTCCTTCGTCACATCTTTTTGGGCCTGTTACTGCCTCTACTGGCCTGGGGTGGTAACACAGCTAATATAATTACATCACTAAATCAGAATAGCAGAAAGTCTTTATTATAATTCTGGCATTACTGGAACCGTAAAAAATAAATTCTCTAATAAAACATTTTATTTTCTTAATGATGTACAGCCAATTAAATGACAATACCTTTACACATTAAAAATAATAGATCCATCAATAATAGAGGAAAATAAATTGTAAAATACCATTTATTATAAATACATAAGAAACCTATTTGTGTAAAAGTCAATAGCGAGCAAATGAATAAGGTCCACAGAAGAATTGATCAATCATTAAGTTAAGGGTTGCTATTTTCTAATTATCCGCTGTCTTCAGTTTTTATTATCTGGAAATCTGATATCTTCTCCTTAAAGAAGTTTTTCCACTCTGCATGTGCTACTCCCAGTTGCGTGGGGATGGTAATATATTACATCTCTAAATCAGACTACCACAAAGTCTTTATCAATTCCGACATTACTGCCACTGTAAAAGATAAATTATCTAATAAATATCAATGTATGGTTCAAACCATACACCATCATACCCTTTTTTCAGGGTCGCTGAAAAAAAGGATAGATGCTTTCTACAATACTCCTTGTCGCCTTTCATGTTCTTTCAGTAAACAGTTGACAGAGTCGTTTTTGGTTCCACCAATATTTACTTGCCATTTCCCTGCCATTGGAAGTATTCTTAAACATTTATCTTATTCTACAGCTCATGTGACCATGCCAGCTGAGGAGATGAAAAGTTAACACACTCAACCATTGTCCCGTACACAGGTTATAACTGACTAACCCGTACTGAACTGATACGTTCTGCATTTTTATTATTATCCAATAGACATGCCTATAGATGGGCAATAACATTAACACTCCAATCCTATTGTCGTTCTATAGGATTATTATCACAAAGCCCATTTATATTAGGAACTTTATCACCAAGTCAAACACATGGATTAATTGCACACAGATGTTTAAAAACAGATGTTTGAAAGTCTTTATTTTCGTTATGATTTCCTGCTTACAGCTAATGAAAACATGACTTAAAATGAGATTACAAATCTGACAGCTTATTTGAGTTCCATGTAATTTTTTAACATCTCTTCGATACATACAGTTGAAAAATTATTGAGGAATGAAAAGATTAGACAACAGAAGTCACATAATTCATCGATTTAGTTCAGAAAACCTAACTTGCACCACTAAGATCACTCCGTCAAACTTGATGGCGAAGTTTGTAAAACCTTATCTTCTACAGGCACAAAATCTACAGTTTCTACAAATCCAATGTTTTATTTTTACATATAAGCACCAGGTAGAGGTTCATTTGCTTGACCATTATACAAATCCATGTTCTTGTGCACAAAGTTGTAAAAGTCAAGTAGAAGTTCTGACGGTTCACTTCTGGGAAACTTCTTCCCACTGGGGTTCTAAAACAAACAAACAAAAAACACAGCTCTGTGTCATTGAAATAATTTAAGGCAAACACCTTGTTTTTTAAAAATAAACATATCTTCAACAATAGATGCAGAAATACAAATTTCAAAATCTTTAAACTACAGCCATCTAGTTACAGTAGTATAATCTGAAAATCCAACCATAAATATGTGAAGGCAAAAAAAAAAAATCCCATGTTAAGAAATAATTTCAGAAGTGCTGTGGTGGGATAAAGGGAAAACACGACCCACATATGGTGGTAGATGTAGGTTTGAACCCCTACAACTGTTTGCAAAAACATTTGTGAAAGAAAATCTGCATGACTGGGTGCTTAATTTTACACACCTGTGGCCATGGAAGTCATTGGAACATCCAATTGTAATAATTTGGATGGGCGAGAAAATACTTTTGGCAACATACAGTGTGTGTATTTTTTTTATTATTATTATTTTGAAATAACCCATATTCTAATATTTAAATAATCAGTTGATTCTCCAAAGAGACAACAATTACACTGGAAAAACTTTAGGTTCAAATGAGACCAAAATAGAGTTTGGAGGAAGAAGGGAATGATTCATTCACCAAAAAACACTTTCAATTTTTCTGTCAAATTATAAAAATTTTTAAAACAAACACACGGTGGGCTGCTGGTGGACTCCCCTAGCATCTCTACCGCTGGGATCTGGGGGAAAACTCAGTGTCAGTAAACTAAAAATGGATCATCAGGGAAATAATATTTCCCTGTTATTCACTGAATTCATAAAATATATGAAATATTATTTTCCTATTGTTTTATTGATATGGTTTAAAAGTTTGGATAACCTGACAGACAAAATGCACCAGACACACAACTGCAGCCCATGGGTGGTTCTAGACAGGGATCAACTGGTACCCAAGAAATTATACTATCTAAATGTCTTTTTTAATATTCAGTAATATTTTTTTTAACCTTCACAATTTTACCTGAACAATTACCAGTAATAAAAAAAAAATATAGAGCTTCACTTTAGCTGCTGTATGGAGATAGGATCACACTTTCGATCTGCTAGATCAGGATCTGTAACCTGGATCTCAGGAGACGCAAGTGGCTCTTTGGCTCACAATGTTAAATGACGAAATATATTGCTTTGTGTTTGTTTCATTCTTTTTTCCTCATGAAAAAACACGGACTCCTCTGGCCCTTGTGGTAAATCTGGTCTAGAACCAGCCTTCAAACCCAACTCCTTTTTTGTATAAATATTTTGGCAATACTCTGGAAAATATCAGAATGTTCACATGACTTTTATATTTCTGGCTATTTGAGGACATTTTGAATATTAAATCAGGTTATATGATCAGTTACTTGAGTTGACTTTTACCAAATACTTTTATACTTAATTAAAGCTCATGTTAATCTACTTAAAATGTGTTGCAGGTATGCTACTCTAATTGGACTACAATTTTGGGGTACTCTAACAAACCTCTATGAACGTATGAACGATTGTTCTATGAATCACTTTTTTTTTTAACAACAAACATCGCCATAAAATAGTACCTACCACTGCAGCGGCCTTCCCACCCCATAAGAGCAGGATGACACTACTGGCTGTCCTATATTTTAATTTCTGAAAAGTGGCAACCCTAGCACCACAGGCTGATTCTGGAATGTTGTTTCATAAATAGGGACTTCTTTCTCCACTGCACTAATGTACCTGAGAATTATATTGTGTTTTTCAAAATGAGTTTTTAGTCTGCAATAAATGACAAATTCATTTAAAAGATTTTCACTGGGATTGTCAAAAACAAAATACGAAACACCCAACTGTTAACTCACCTCTAAATTTGAAATTAGGAAAACTGGTTAGGTCTCCACCACCATACAGTCTCTGTAGCTTTGCCGTCTCCTCTTCCAAAACCTTTTGATACTGTGGGTCAGTATCAACCAGACCACCAGCTGCCCTGTTTTAGAACATGTGAGAAACCAATCAGTCGACACCTCTAGATCTTTTGCACAAAAGAGCATCAGAACACGAAACGAAGTGTTGATGCTTACTGGGAATTTGTTGAATATTCTCGTATAGAGTCCAAGAATAGCCTCTGCACTGGGTCCATATGAGCTGAGTGTCACAAAGAGACAAGTTAAATAATACCCACAGAAGATTTTAGGTACAGCAAAAAGAACAGTTTTGTAGACTTTTATCCAATACATTTTGATTTTCTGAATCCATTATGCACAAAAACGGATTGTTTGATTAGACGGTAGCTAGAGACTTCATCTAGAGACCAATTATCTGTGGTCCACTGAGACAAAAGTGGATTTTTTTTGTGAATGCAGTATAAAATGAACATCTTTTAATAAAAAGAACATACTGTTCAAACATGATGCAAGTTATACGATTTGTGGTTGCATCATAACTCAGATGTCAAGCCATAATTGATTGAACCATTCTGTACCATAACAGATTTAGAAAATCATAGAAATATCACAAGCTCACACACATTTCATCTAGGCAGCAAAAGAATGAGGCACCACCAAGTGAGCCTCTGCATGAATGGCTTAAAAACATAATTCAGGAAGCTCATGTGTTTAAACTCATCTTTCTGGCTGAACTTAAACAATTCTGCAATGAAGGGTAGGCCAAATAAACACTGCCTGCTATTGCAAATTGCTGTTACTGCAAAGGGTTACGGAACCATAGATTAAGGGCAAGTGCATTTTTTAATTCAAATTTGTCTGACAATTTTAAATATTTGTGTGCAACAGAAACAAAGAACCCTCCAATAAATCTGTGAGGGCTGAGATACTTGTATACATGCATCTCTTATGGTCACCATTCCGAATATCACACACACAAAAAAAAGAACAGTCCAGCGTTTGAAGCAAAATGCAAACCTGTCCCAGTCTTAATACTGGTTTTAATTTTCATTTGTCACCCATCTGTTATCAGTCTGGTTAAAAAGTAGAAATATTTTTGGTTGAAAGGAAATTTGATTTTTTTAAAAACTGCAAAACACTTTTAATTTAAATGTTTCCACAGCAATCTGGATTCAGTCTCAATGTGATTTTTTTGATATGGAGGGAGTTGAAGAGAAAATCACAGTTACCTCCTACATATAAATAAAGTGCATAAGTCAGACATGTCAGGGCTATTATACCATATTTCTATCAATTTCCAAGTGAGACATGAAAAGCAACAGGCGAGTTTATTTAGAAAAGTTTGAAGTGTTGAAAGGTGTAAACGGCTGGTGAACAATGACTTTCATATTCTCAGTTTAAAAAGTGAAATTAATATTTGACTGTGGGTGAGACTATGAATCTTTACATCAAAGTTTTTATATAAATTTAAAAACTTGCATATCTTTTAGGAATATAAAAATGTTTTAATACATTTCTAAAAGAATATAAATTTAGAAATACAAACCGAAGTAACACATTTTCAAAGGGTGTGGAAATTAGTAACATAAAGTTGACACTTTTCATTAGTGCAAACCATGCATCACAAGACACTCCCAACTGTGTGAAACGTGTGACAAAGTGAATTAATGCTGCATTTCATTTGAACTCAGATGGGTCTGACTTCTGACTCATTAAATCAAATTCCAGAGTATCCAAATTTGAGATTTGACTCGACTAAAGCTTCACTTCAATCCTAACCTTAACCCTAAATTCATCATGACTGCCTCACACATATGATAATAAACCATCTATTTGCACTTCTGTCGGTCATCACATTAAATCACTTTTCAGAACTAAATAGAAATCACTTGGCTAAATGTTTGAATGGAATAAGCACAAGTCAATCCATTAGCATACAAGACTGCATGTTAATGGAGTTATTAATCTGGGTAACAGTAATTACATTTTCTTTTTTTTCCCCTCCCAACTTGCAACATGTTGGGAGTGACAGCATTTCCCAGTGAAAATAAATGAAAAGCAGCATAGAAGATTTGACTAAAATAGGGCAGACAACAGGGTAAGATACGAGAAGGAGCAGACATTTTCTAAAAGCAATAGTTACTTGTTGCAGGGATTCACCAAGTAACACTTAGAAAGACCATTAGGACACATTCTCCGATAGGCTAAGAAGAAAAAAAGTGCCCTGTCACGTAGAAGTTTTCTGTAGAAATACAGGTTCCACAGAGGAAACAACAGAAGGATTGTAGGGGAAGGGGAAGTTGTAGTGTGTACCCTGTGATGGTTCAACTGCTTCAGCAGGGGAATCCATCTGCAGCTCTTCTTCACCAGCCTTGGAAAGGACCCAGGCAGGATCCACAAGGTCCTCAGAGCCAGGAACTACATCTGTAGCATCAGTAATTTCTGCCACAGGCTCCAGCACCGCCTCTGCTTCAGGCTCTGGCATGGACTCTGCAGGATCTGGTTCTGAAGGAGTTGCTTCTGCCACAGGCTCCAGGGGTGCTTGAAGGTCTCCAGTTAGAGTTTCAGGGACCTCATCTGACAATGTTAGTGTCATTTCCTTTGCAAGGTTTGGGGATGGCTCTGGGGGAGCTGCTTCCACTACATGCTCCAGAGACGCCTCCTCAGTGGCCGCTTCCACTAAAGGGGCCATTTCCACCACAGGCTCCAGTGACACCTCTTCGGGGGCTGCTTCTGTCACAGGCTCCAGAGACGCCTCCACAGGAGCCGCTTCACTTACAGGGGCCACATCCACTACAGGCTCCAGAGACTCCTCCACAGGAGCCACTTCCACTACAGGGGCCACATCCATTACAGGCTCCAGAGACGCCTCCACAGGAGCCGCTTCACCTATAGGGGCCACATCCACTACAGGCTCCAGAGACGCCTCCACAGGAGCCACTTCCACTACAGGCTCCAGAGACACCTCCACAGGGGTCGCTTCCACCAAAGGCTCCGCTTCCACCACAGGCTCCAGTGACCCCTCTGCAGGAGGAGTTTCATCCACAGGCTCCATGGCTGCCTTATTTGGCACAGCTTCATGAACTAGGTTCAGGGCCCCATCTACCAGAGCAACGTCCACAAGTGGATCAGGAGCTGATTCTACAGAGGCAGGAGCAGGATGCATAGGGACTTGAGGCATATCAACTGCAGGCTCAGCAGCCACTTTGGAGGTCTCTAAAATTAGAGCATCTTCTCCTGGAAAGGCTTCAGGAAAAACTTCAACAGTAGATTCAGGAGTTATGTTGGAGGGTACTTCTTTAACAAAGGATGTCGTCACCGGTTGAGTCGTTCCTTCATGAGTGGATGCAATAGTTCCAGCTGAAGCAACAAGGGGTGTGTGCTTTGTTGCTGCAGAAGCTATGGCTTCCAGTGCAGCTTCAGTTGCTGCAGCGGCAGCTGGAGAAACTTCTTTCTTAGGGAAGTTGCATGGCTTGTGTTGAACAAGTTTTTCTATGTCGAAGTACGTTTTAGGCTTGCTTTTGTCTAGAATGAGGGACGTTGAGCAAACAAAATACATTATTTGCATGTTCAATCAGAAATTGATTGGTTATCAAAATGTCTAATGCAAGTACGGATTGTTAAAAATATTATACTAGCATATGGGAAAGAGAAAGGTTAAAAGAAAACATAGCCCTCCAAGTCTTTTAGGATGTATGAATGAATCTGTGCACTGGTCAACATGGTAAACTATTTTGAAAAAAAAAAAAAAAAAAAAAAAAAGTTCAGCAGAAACCACACAGACGGATCAAGGAAAAGCAAATAAGATGAACTGTGGCACAATGATCACTGACATAATACTAATAACACATAATTATTATCATATTAAAAACACTTAACATCATGACCGGAGAAAAATTTTAGTCTTTACCAGGATTAAGACACTTCTTCAAGCTGGTACCACAACCTGCCGAGTTGGAGGAATCAAACAGCCGATCCCTCAAACACCAGTTCTGAATTCACTGCTCAGTTCCTGCGTCCATCAGTGGCTGAATCATGTCAGAACCATCTGACCAAAGAACACAGAGCAGACTGGACAGGAATCAGACAACTGCGTCCCTGAAAGACATCATAGCTCGCCAAGGAGTTCTGTTAGGGGGCAAAACGAACATAGACTCACTGGACTGGAAACAGCCAGCAAAGATCTCCATATGGAAACCGTTCAGTTGTCCTCACAGGTAGCTAAACTAACCTCAATGCTTACCTCCATTACAGGGTCATCAAAATCTTCGGATGCTCCACCATCCACCTCCTCACCGGCCGAACCTCCTGCTCTCCCCACTCCAGAGCTCCGCATTGTCCCAGATCCCCCTCCATTCTCGGGTGAGCTGTCAAAATGCCAGGGTTTTCTGTGACAATGGAGGATGGTGTTCAGCAAGCTATGGCTTTTGCTTCTGATTTTTCCAAGACGTATTATGTCATAGGACTGCTAACTTTCCCTTTAGTCAGTTCTCTTCAGAATTAAAAATGGTGTTTGAACACCGGGATCATGTTGGAACGCCTCTCCGCTTTAAAGTCATTCCTTCCTCCAGTTTCTTCATGGTGTTAGGACATCCCAGGCTGAGACTTCATAATCCCCGTACTGATTGGGTCATAGGAAGGATAGAGTCTGTCCTGTTCAAGTAACTGCCTTCGTAATAGCCCAGTCCAATTGTAGGAATGTTTGAGAGAGTCCTGATCCTCCTGATCGGCCAATATGTTCCCCCTGAATACCACAACTTGGCCAACGTTTTCAGCAAGCCCCGAGCCTCTCACTACCCCCACACCAGCTGTACGACTGTGTGACAGAGGTCCTGCCAGATGCACCGCTGCCAAACAGTCGATATTTCAGCCTGTCCGAGCAGGAACATGAGGCCATGGAGACCTACTGACTGTGGCAGCTGATATCATCTGCTGCTGGGTGCCAATTTGTTTTGTTGGAAAGAAAGAAGGCACATTATCCCCATGCGTTGACTACAGGGGGTTAAACAAGATCCCTATAAGGAATAAATACCCACTACCATTGATGTCCATGGCATTTGAACTTCTGCATTGGGCAACCATCTTCTCCAAATTGGATTTACAAAATGCCAATCTAGTCAGGATACGTGAGGGAAATGAATGGATGATGACTTTTAAGACACCTATAGGCCATTTTGAGTACTTTGACGCCTTTCATCCCAACTAATGCCCCTGCTGAGGGATTTCCTAAATCATTTTGTGTTCTTGATGACGTACTCATCTTCTGACAGATCAAGGAAGAGCAGTTGTTCTCCAGAGGCTGCTGGAGAACAACTGTTTAAGGCTGAGAAATGCAGTTTTCTTCTCCATAGTCAACTTCCTGGGGTTTATGGTTGAGAATGGACAGATCAGAGCTCATCCTGACAAGACCAAAGCAGTGGTGGAATGGCCCAGCATTTTCTGAGTTTTGCAAACTTTGATTGTAAGTTTATTAAGAGCTACAGCATTGTTGCCCAGCCACTAACTCGACTCGCTTCAATCAAGCAGCCCTTCACATGGCCAACCGGAGGCACCAGTGGCCTTCGAAGAACTTAAACAACCGTTTTTTCCCCCCCACCAGTCCTCATTCAGCCAGATCCCTCCAAGCAACATGTTGTGGAGGTGGATGCATCAGCCACTAGAGTCGAGGCAGTTCTGTCCTAGCCTTCTGGCTCTGCACACAAGAAACATAGAAATATATATTATTTCTATATACATCTCTAGAAGTGGTAGCACCAGGCTACCACCTGACCCAGGACCATCATTTCACGTGCCAGACTCTCCGACAAATTGGCTATCAAATTAGTACAACAATGCCACAAACATTAAAAAAATCTTGACACATTGACAAGAGAAAACTGGTTAAAATAGTGAGGTTACAGAAAACAGATTGCGTCACTGGAAAACTGTGTAGCTTAGCTGGAGCAATATACCAGACTGAATGGCATCATAATAACCAGATTAAAAATTAGACTACATTCTTATGAACTGGCAGTGACAATAATGGATAAAGAGGAACCAAATAAGCAAGATGCTCAATCTGTTGAGCCACAACAGCTTTACTGAACTCAAAAGGAATGACACTGGATTGACACACCAAATTGAAACCTGCCAACTGCAGCCATAAAGAAACAAGATGGACAAACAAGCCATGATAATGCGATTTGAGTAGAAAACACAAGCTTGAACTGTTGAAAGGAGGTCAAAAGTTGAAAGGTAGAGATGTGCACTTGAAAGAACATTTGACAAAAAGAGATGTACACATCACCAGAGAAGCTCGACTCCTAAGAAAACGTTGACATTGATTTGATAAATGTATATCAAATTAAACGGATCACCAGAAGAAGCCAAGAAGCTCGTCATTAAGACTATGGAGAAGCTCAATAGGTTCATCTGAACAATGTGGTTGGAAATCAAGGCAACACTAAACACATACATGACAAAACAAGGATAGAATTGACACAATTGCTTTTGGGCATGAAAACAAAGGGGAAGAGTTAAATTCATACGATCAGTTGAAATCATCATCATTGGACGATACCAACAACAGAAGATGTGAAAATGATTTTGATCCTGGTATGCATTTTGTTTTACATCACAGACACTGACTGCTGTTACTATAGTAATGAGCAGTTTAATCAGGAATTCATATCCCATGACAATCTGTCAATAATCCACTTTCATCGTAGATGTTTGTATGCAGATTGGTCACATTAAAGAATATTTAGTAAGATTTTCAAAACAATTCAATGTGCAATTGATAATTAAAAGCTTGTTGCAGGTGTATTTCTAGGCATAAGGAAGGCATTTACTAGAAATGGAAGGTCCAGAGGGGCCAAGAGTCCAGCCTTGGGAGGGTTTGGTGAGTGGAGGATGAGAGGGCCTCAGGTGTTCACTGAGGACAGAGAACATTCACCATGAAATGGTTCGAAGTCAAAAAACAGTCTAGGATCAGGCACAGGAGGGTCACAGGCAAGGAAAATCCAATACACTGGAGACAGGGTCAAAGGCAGGCAAGGTTCAGTAAATCTGAACAGGCAGGCAGGATCAAAAACCAGAAACTCCTTGAACATGAAACAGGGCTTGAAAGCTGTAACAGCGGCATCTTAAACAGGGAGCAGCAAAGTACAGGTGAGGATAATGAGGAATTAGAAGGACAGACAGTAAACAGAGCTGAAATGACGACACTTGTGGGGTGAAGCTGTGGAATGAGATAAGCATGGAAACCAAGCAATGTCCAGACAAACAGTTTAAAGACATCATTTAAGAAAATAATCAATATGAGAAATTACTTTTACCATTTATTGAAGTTGTCAAATATTACTGTATTATGGTATATTAATTTTGAAATCTTTTTTTAACCTGTTAGCATATGCTTGCTTATATTTGCAAGCAATTATGAATGCACTGTAGTAGTTATATGAATATAGAAATTAAGAAAAACTATTAATACCAAGTTAAGAGTAAGAGGGGTGAGTGTAAAAATAAGTTAATACTTATACCCATCCCTCTGAACATGTAAATATACTTTGCTACCGTTCTTTTGTTTTGTTTTAAACCAATTCCAGAAGTTCAAACACTATGTTGAATGCCATTTGATTGTATTGATTACTACAAATAAGTCATAGTTGAAATGTCAATGTACACAATTTCCTGTTGTGTACATTGGTTGTCATAAAGCCCAGGTGAGGGTGATGGTGGCAATGGTGATAAGAATTCATCCTATAATCATGGGGCTATTGCTGCTATCCAGTAGCTCAGTGGTCCCCAAAGTGGGTCCTAGAGGCCCGGCACCCTGCATATTTTAGTTCTCACCCGGGTTTAACACACCTGGATCCAATGACGGCTCATTAGAGGCATAAGAAGAACATTGACTTGCTGAGGAGGTTGTTACTACCACCAGGGAGAGAATTAAAACATGCAGGATGCTGGCCCTCTAGGACCAACTTTGGGCACCACTGTAGTAGCTTGTACCATATTACCGTGTGAATGTGTATGTGATGTTTGGGTGAATGTAGTTTGCAAGTTTACTTCTTTTTTTTTTTTTTACCATAATTCAACTGCTTGCAGTTTTTCTTTCCAAAGTTATTGTCTGTGCAATGCAGTGGATGATACAGCTTGCCCCTTCTCAACAACACCCAGAGTTAACTCAAAGCCTCCAGAAGTAAAACAACCTCCTCATTTGAATGCATGGGACAAAGGAAAACATCACTCAGTGCTTGGAGCTGTTCTTCACAGAGTTCGTCTTTCCATTAGTTGAATGGACTCGGTCTCTGGTCCCTTTTTCACCATCAATTACTTGAACAACTTTCTGAGGCTCGCCATCATTTACATGCTTATCAAAAGCTGATTGACTGAAGTATTTAGCATCCAGAAAATCAGGATGTTGATTCATCGCTTCTTGACAAACCCACTGGATTGATTGACAGGTGGCGTCATGTCAACTGTTTCAGAAACTCCAGAGAACTCATGTAGATTATTTGGGGGAGAAAAAAAAACATCTTTAGAAATGCAAATAGTACATTTAGCATAATTTCTTCCACTGAATGCATAAAAAAATAAAGCAACAAGGGTTGTCTTTACATTTGCAGTAAATGGAAATGAAAGTGCCATTTATAATGTCGACAATAGAGCTATGCATAAACTATCACCTTTAAAGTTGCTGCTCCAATTGTAGGATTTCTGTACCACTCAATGAAAAAATGATTAGATCAATGATTTTTGTGCCACAGTTCAAATTTAATTTACAAACTTGGAAAAATAAAACATAACCTAACAGCAGAACTTGTTTTCTGAAACTTACCTTTGCTGGGTTTTTTTGATGAATTTTTGGATCCTGATGATTTTGTGCTGAAAGGCAAAGCTGTTGGTGCTCTGCTCAGTATATTCCAACCCTCAGTCTGCAAGCACTGGCAGCACAACATGAAAACAAGAGAAATGGTTACAACACTACAGGAATGCTTTTCTGCACACTTCCACTTGTTTAAAATCAAAGCAGCAGTAGTTTTTGTTTTGATTATGGATTAACATGACATAAAGCTCAAAACGTTGATTTTACATAATATCTTATAACACAGAAAACGCATGAAAACCTGAACGTGAGTGTAATTAACCTACAGTTGAGGTTAAAATTAGTAAACCTATGAAATTTGAATTTTTGTCAAAATATTTTTAATTTTTTAAAATCAGTTATTATTCAATGCAGCTTTCCAAAAATCTTAGTTTTTATTTTAGGTGGTTAGTTTACTTTGCATACAGAAACTAAATTCTTTCACAAAAACCAAAAACTACCAGGGTCAAAATTATTAGTCCCTTAATAAGTTTCAATTGTGTATCGTCTTGGTTGGAGAACAACATGCAATAACGATGCCAGGTCTACTTACGGTTGAAGGAATTCATGTCTGCAGCTACATGCAGACATGAATTTCGCTTCACTGGGTTACGTTCAAGAACTTGTTTTTAGAACACCATTTCGATATATAGCATACCACTGGCATACCACTGCAGATGTGTGGAGTGCAATATAATGGTGAGGAGGCAGGGATCAGTCCTGTACCCATGCTGACCAACAGCATGTAGTACAGGGGTGGGCAACTCCAGGCCTCAGGGGCAGGTGTCCTGCAACTTTTAGATGAGTCTCTACCTCAACAAGCCTGAATTAAATAACGAGGTCCTTAGCAGGAAGCAGGAGAATAGGAGGTGATTCAGCTGTTTGATTGAAGCCTATTGGACCAGGGAAACATCTAAGAGTAGGAAATTGGGATTGCCCACTAGTGTTAGCAGCTTTAACACCAAGATAAAATAATGTCTTATGAAAGAAAACGTTGAACATGTTACATTTATAGTTTTCTTCTGCTCATTTTAGGGACTCCAAGCCGCTCCACAAAACAACAGTGTTGTCAAAAAGAACGACATTTCCATTGATGTCTGAATTCATGTAACCATAAACTACATTATCTTGAAGCACAGCACATTTGATTGGCATGCACAGGCACACAGACAGACAGACAGAGGTTCGTAGTTTTGGAATGTAGCCACATCAGCAACTTGTAAATCCTGAGTATTATGTAAAAGTCCTGTTTTTTCAGCAGTCACAGAGGCTGCAGCGTGAAATTTTAAAAGTCAGGAGGAAGAATTACCTTATTGACACATCGCAGGTGTCCGATCCTTAACAGGGAGGTCGACATGTCTTTAACAACCTGCACTAAAAAAACAAACATCAACATCTATTAAAAAAAATAGTGACATAATAACAAATTAATCTCCATGCCATTATCGAACCTGCATTTTATCTACAATTAAACTGGCTAGAAGAGGAATACCACGACGGTAGAGGTAAAATGCAGTGTTTTAATCTTTACCTTCAGGAGAAAAGCGAGGAATGTGAACAGTTTGTTCCACTAATCAGCGCTGCTTTATGTAACAAAACACGCCACGCCCCCTAAAGCCCTGACTCTGCTGCAGAGGAGACCAGAGCATCCGCAGCCAATCAGAGGGCTGGCTATAGAAAACACTGCAGACTGCGCCCCCTGCAGGCCACTCCTCCCTGCTTCACCATGCATCCGCAAGAGGGCGTTTTGTGAGTGAAGGGGCGGGGATTGTGTGTTTTTGACAGGCCCAAAGCGGACGTGACGTTTCAAGTGACCGTGACGTACTTCCTGTGGAGTTCATCTTCGCATTCTCCACGTGGAAAACAAGAGCTAAACGCGTTTTCAGTTCGGTACCGGGAGCTATGGCTTGTTTGGGTTTCTGCGGGGACTGGTTTCTGTCGACCTGCAGCAGCAAACTCGTAGCGGTCCATACCAAAGAGCCCAGGTTGGAACTGGTTGAATTATGTTGGACTTTTGGTTCTGTTCTGTTTTTTGCTGGGCAGCCCAAGGAAAGGAGCTGGACTCCACATATCATTGTTTGTCCGTGAAGTTTATAGATGAGAAGTGGTGGTTTCTTGTGGAAAGTGTGGAAAAAACATTTGTGAATAATATATTTGCCCATGATAATTATTACATTCAATAACCTTTCAAGTTTCTTTTCTTTTCTCAGGGTCCCAAAAATAATGTAATTCTTAGAAAATTCAAGTAGGTTTTGGTATTTTATTTGAAAGCATTGTACCTCATGCACAAAGCAGTTTTTAATGTTGAAGTCACATCAATAATACTAACGGTTAGGGAATATCATGGATTTTGTCTTGGTCAAATTTAGTATTCATATTCATATCAACCCAGCTTTTAATTTTAATGAATTCTGAGGTAATAATATCCAAAAGTTTTGTTAGATTCTTTCCAGAAGCTAAAATATTTGTATCAACAAATAAAATAAATCTTAGAATTGATGACATCATTTAATGTATAATTTTGGTTCTAACACTGATTCTTGAGGAACGCAACACACAATGTCCAAACATTCAGACTGATATTCTCCCATCTTCACAAATTGTTTCTTGTTTTTTAAGCAACAGTTCACTCAGTTTAGTGCAGTTCATCTGATCCCAAACTGTGGAGATACTCATCACATCCACCCCCAAGAACTTTGTTTTGTGACAATTGCAAATTAAGTCACAAACTGACATCAGCATGAACTAAACAATATTCTTCATAGGAAATGTGGCAAGTTTAGCAGTAACTTAAGGCACATTGTGATTCTTGTCTTTCAGGATCAGTCAAAATTAAACTTTGTTCTTTGTTCTGAAATATGAATCTACTTGGAAAACATATAAGTTTGGCAGGGATCTGGAGGACCTTGTCTTAAATATCCTTAACAAGAGCATTCAATTGGACACCAAGTTGCTGGTGTGCAGCTGTGAACTTCTTGATTCAGATGCTTTGAAGCTTGTCTGGTCCTGGTGCTTCCCAGTTCTGGGTGTCCTTGATGATGACTCCAACTTCATCTGATGAAATATTCGTCAGTTTTATAGACTTGTTTCAACTGGGATTGTAGGAAATGTAATATCTGGTAAGCGTAAGTTACAGCAGCCCACAGTGTTTAGTCTACATCATTCGTGAGTCTCCTCTCCACCACACCCTTTGCCACAGTAGTGATATACCCACATTACATCTTTGTACTCTTCCTTAGTCCAGTTATGTTTGGGAACTGCCAGGTGAGTTGGAAGGGTTTGACTGTTGACCTTCATATCGAACCTCAGCAAAAACGTAGTGATGGTGGAGATAAATACTGTAGCTTCCTTTGAACAGGGAGGTTTGATTTAATTAATTACACCAACAAACTAAGTATAAAATATTTATTTATTTCTACCTGAAGGTTTCCGATGTGGATAGAAGAAATCGTGGAGTTGGTACTAAACTGCACTGTTTTCTGCTGCCAATTCATTTAAGTGATTATCATCTCATGTGTCTATAACAGCAATAATTCAGATGTGATACATTAACGTTTCTGTGTTGTAGAGAACCGTTTGTGTTTGACTGCAGCCGTGCTGAAAAGAGGATAAAAACAGCAAAGGATGTAAATAGCAGGTAAAGACGGTGCATTGGATAACCAACCTTCCATACTAATATCAAAGGTGGTGCTGATTTCATAGCCTCGTCTTTCCTGTCTTCAGTGATGCATCAGAGGAGGCCGGAAGTGACACGGTCCTTGCTTTCGCAGTGTCTTCATCTGGCAAATTGGTGGCAATAACTGATGACACCAAGCGACTGATCCTGTTTCAGTGTGAACCTTCATGGCACTGTGTTAGCATCAGGTAAACATGAGATGTTCCTGTGTTGGTTCGGTCTGTGGACAGTCAGGATCTACTCCTCTGTTAGCAGCTTTCACTGCAGCTGCAGCTGTATTCCAGCCATTCACTATGCTGAGTTTTCACAGGAGATCTAGAATTAATATGCTAAAACAAGATTCAAGTTGCCTTTAGCTCAATAAAGTATTTTTAAATGTGGATGTGTTTGAATCGCCCACAGGTGGGTGGTTAGGAGATGCACATCACTGGTATTCAGCCAGGCTGAAGATGAGCTGCTGGTGGCTGACAAGTCTGGAGATGTTTACTCCTTTTCTGTGGTTGAGCCAGAGAAGGAAGGCGAGCTGAAGATGGGTCACCTTTCGATGTTACTGGCTGTGGTAAGGATCAAATATTATGGATGATGAGGGATTAAGATAAGTGTTTAACTGTCAACCAGTCTGTAAATATGTCCACCTGTCCCTCATCTTATATGAACAGTTGTGTTTAATTAGTTGTTTTTGGTGGTGACAAAAAAATTAGGAAGCAAATTTTAATGCTGACTGATTTCTACTTTTGCAATAATTGTACAATATGGGATTGTTTGTTTTTGAACCACGGCTACTGATTTCACATCTTTAAAAGAAACTGTATAAATTAGTATGGAATCATGCAATTACAGATTGATAGAGCAGTGTAGTTTATATTTTTTGTTTCATATTTTTTTAACAAAGCACAGATTAATTTTTGATTTACTTAGAACTAAATATTGCAGAACCAATACTGTGAAACAAAGTAACAAAACTTGGTTCCATCCATCCATCCATCCATTTTCTTTGCACCCTTGTCCCTTGGAGGGGTCGGGAGGGTTGCTGGTGCCTATCTCCAGATGACGTTCCGGGCGAGAGGCAGGGTTTGCCCTGGACAGGTCACCAGTCTGTCGCAGGGCAACACAGAGACATACAGGACTGTGTGATTATTATCAATAGATCAGAATGAATTGAGTTATGTAAATTGTGAGTGGAGTTTCATAAACATTGCCATTAAATAGATATTTTTTGGGGGCGTTTCCAAAGTTTAACTTGCATCTGGTCCTCCCCAGGAACGTTAAGCCTTTAAAAAATGTCAGCCTCAAGCATGTTGGTATGCTGGATAAAAACAGAATTAAATTTGATGGCAACTTTTTTCTTTTTTGTTTTAAATCGTGACTCAGTCAGTCCAGGTTAAAACTTGCCTGGCTTTTTAGGGCTTTAGGGCTTGTGACTAAGTTTGGATGGGTTAAATATGGACTAACTGCTCCAATCCCTGTCTTTTAGACCATATCTGCAGACGACCAATACATCATTACAGCTGACCGTGATGAGAAGATCAGAGTGAGTCATCACAGGTCCCCGTACAACATCCAGTCTTACTGCTTGGGGCATCACCAGTGAGTCCACCTACATTAAACACAAGTAGAACTGGCTGTACTTACTAGGACAACTAACAAATCTATTTGACTGTGTAATTTCATATAAGATTTACAGTTGTGTTTTATTATTATTATTACTTTTTTATTTAGAAAGACAGATTTCCATCACATTCATTAATTACAGCTTTACTCATTTAAAGTCGTATATGACGATAGAAGCAGAGAGTCCAAATGATTTTGTCCATACTGCCTTGCTGGTATTTTCTTTCACAGACTATTACTAATTTTAGTTGTGAATGATAACAAAAATGAACAAAAATGGGGATTGCACCACTTTGAGCAATAAAAACCACAAGAACATAAAAGGGCAGGATCCATAATTCACAAGTACAGTCAAGTGAAGACAGATCTAATTGGTTTGACATACTCAGTCCATTTGGTCCAGGTCTTATGATATTTTCCTTTTTCTCCTTGGTCTTTATTGGTCCATGTGTCCAGGTGTAGGTTGCCCAAGTACAACGTTTGAATGGAGTGTTTACATTGAATATATTTTCAATATGTTTATGGAGCTCCTCCCAATGTGGTCTTATTACCTGACAATCCCAAAACACATGGGATTGCTTGGCTCCCTTAGACCCACAGTCTCTTACCTTCATTTCCTTTACCCATTTCCTCTTTATGTTTTCTATATTCTCATGTTTAGATAGCTATATGGTATTATATAATTTAGAGATAATTCTGCTGTCTGATCTGGGCTTAATTAGTGATAGAAATACCCCCATGAAACTTGAATCACTTTTTCTCAGCACTTCTTTAAAGTTTCTATTAAAATAATATTTCAAAAACTCTGAAATATCCCTTTGTAGATATGGATAACCTATGATCCTGTAGGTAGTTCATAGGTTAGCTACCTATGAATCATAGGTAGTTAATCCTTTTGAGATCCATATCTTGAATCATTCAAAGTAAAGCACTACAATTTAAAGATATTGTTTATATAAAAATACTGGAAATAATGCAGAATGTTTCTGGTATTTAGGAATAATTTAAATTGAGAGAGAATAAATGTAGTTTGCAAGGTTTGTTTATATTTGAATGTACAAATGAGAAGAGCCAGGTAAAGTTTCAGTTATTGGTGTGAAACTGTGGAATGAATTGAATGATTATTTTAAGTTATGTCCTTTGTTGGTGAGCTTTAAAAGAGCTCTAAAATTGTAGCATCTTATGCTGTTATGTTGATTTGTATATGCATTGTGAAGATATCTTGGTAGGTTGTTGGGTATGAAGTAGGGTAGGCAAGAATAAGCTTGGCTTTAACCTATTCATTTTTTGGTAAATTATGTGTTTCTTTATTATTTTTTGTTCTTTCTTGTGTTTAATGTGGACAATTTACCAAAATAAAGTCATTGATTGATTGATTGATAAAGTGGTGCCGTTCTTTCCATCAGGTTTGTCAGTACGCTAGAGATCCCAACAAATCATCCACACTGGCTGCTGTCCGGATCAGGGGTATGTGCGTGCGTGCGTGCGTGCGTGCGTGCGTGCGTGCGTGCGTGCGTGCGTGCGTGCGTGCGTGCGTGCGTGCGTGCGCGTGTGTGTGTGTGTTTCCCTTTGTTTAGGTAATCTCTTGTTTGCAACACTGATACTAAATTTGGTTTTTTAGACATACACTTTCAAATGAGAGTTGTAGGAGTTATAAAAATTTAGGGTGTAAAATGCATTCGTCACTTGTCTTGGATACTTTCATTTGTTGTTTTTTTTTTAAACCTCTAAAAATCGGAGACCATGGATTTAATGCTGATTTTATCATAAAGAGCTGTAATAATGAGCCTGTCAAATCTTATGTTTGTCAGGATGGAACGGTGAAGCTGTGGGAATTTGAATCTGGTCGCAAACTGCAAAGTTGGGACCTTGGACAACTTGGAGACAATCTGTGCTCTGATGCTACCAAAGGAAATGTAAGAAGATCAAATATTGTCTGCAAAAATAAAAAACATTACTTTTGCTCTTTAAATATTTTAAGGAAAATACAATAGATTATAACTTATTAATATTTCTTAAGATGCAAAGTATAGTTAAATTTTTATTTGCTAAATAATAGTTCAGTAATTGTCTCATATTTTAAATATCTGCATTCTGTCTTCTAGTTTGTTTGTAAAACATTTTTTTCATCATATATCATTTTCTTTCTGCTTCACAATTGTTTTACCACTTTGTGTTGGTCGTTCACATTAAATTCCACTGCTTTTAACTATGGCTCATATCGATATATTTTGCTATATCATGATACACAATATATATTGTGATATTCTTAAATGAGCTCCAATGTTATTATAAACTATAAACTTAACACACAGATGGGCTGTGGACTAAGGTGTGTTTTGGTTCAGCTGAAAAATAAAAAATGCGACCGATACACAAACTGACAGCTCATCAGTAAAGCAGGTGTTTAAATTAGCGAATCAGCAGCAGTAGCTAATCTATCATTTCATCTACCATTTATTAATAATCGCAAAATACGAATCAAGCCTAAAAACATGAAATTATAACAAACCGAATGTTCTGTTCTGTGTCTGAGTGTGTTTGGTGCTGAATCGTGATACTTAAAGTGACGTTGCCAGTTGCTAGGGCAACTAGTCTGTGTGTGACATAAAGCCGACATAGAGAGCGAGAAAAAAGAATGAGTGAGTACTGAAGATTGTTGGGTCCATCATCCTGCTGCTCCTTCTACGTGATGTAACATTAAAACCACATCCACTAAGCATAAGACAACCACGGCGCTGAGCTGCGACGGCTGCCAATGCTGCTTGCAGCTTTAATTTCTATTGATATTGACATCATTACTGTTTTGCCCAGCCATGTGAGACTGACCATAAGATGGCAAATAAATGACAGCATGCGTACATTGCCCTTTTAAAGTTTCCAAAATATTTGCTTTTAATGAAATATTTGCCGTTTCTTTCCCTGTCGGTATGCCATCAGTTAAATCTCTAAATCTGCCTTTACTTTCCAGAATGCAGCCGTGTTTCGTATCTGCAGTTCCCCAGGCGGCCGTGATGTAGCTGTGTTGTGTGACGGGTGAGTGCAGAGTGTGTCTTTCTATCTTCACAGGGACTTTGCTTTGACTTTAACTCATATTTCATTCATTTCACTTAACCTAACCGCCAACATGTCTGAATGCTCTCTGTTGCGGTCATGTCCTAGTCAGTCAAGCTGCAGTAGTGCTGGGCAGGTCTAATGAATGGTGGAGTGATGCACATATAAGCTTAGGATGGACAAGCTGTTCAATCTACCATATTATGCTGGAATACATTTCACAAAGAATTACTTAGTGCTATAAATTCTAATCATGTTCTACAAATAATAAATGTTCATAAACTTGAGAAACGTAAATGCGGTTCTGGCGTATTTTATTTTATTCAGCCATATTTTTATGGTGAATGTAGTCATCTCCAAAGTAAGGTTCAACATGCCTTTATTCTTATGTCCTGCCCCTCTTTCTTCTCATAAAGAACTGTCACATGTTGTATATAAATTCAGTTTGCAGATGACAATACTGTGTCCAAAATGGAAAATTCTGTTCCCTTGTAGCATTTACAGTTAAAGTTATGGATCTTGCTATGGTGGTGATAAGTAACCAAGTGTCTCTTTCTTATTGCCCAGAATCAATAATAAAAGTGTGCGAATAGCAAAACAAAACCTGGTAAATTAACGAGCTCAGATTTACGCTGTAAACTAGCTGTATTTAAATACAAAATTTACAATTTCCCACATTTGTCACTATTCAGTTGTGCCCAAAATTACATTCTTTTTGTTAGACTGTGTGAACTCTACATCAATTTGTCTTTACATTCCTTCACAATCTTGTACACCGGAAGCTGAAAAAGTTTTTTCTAACAGCACAAAGCCAGTTCCCAAGATATAGACCAGAAGTTCTGTATGTTGCATAAAGTGTCCCACCAGGGAGACAAGCCAAGGACCCCAACCACACTGTTCCTCCAGCACCGTTAGGACTGGTGTCTGAACGCTGCTTGCGTCCTTTTATTCAACCCGCTGGTGGGAATGTTAAGCTTCTGAGCCTGTGGTTAGGGTTGTATGAAAGTGGACAGGGCTTTCAAAGCAGAAGCCTCAGGGTTGAGCTGCAGCTTCAAATGCCACATTACAAATCGGTTTGTTTAGAACATGTCTGTAGAGACCAGTGACTGAGTTTAGGCCAGGTAGTGTTTCTTGCAAAAGCCCATATTGCCCAATTAGTAAGAGTCTTTTATGCTTTTGACTTTTTGTATGTGTTCTCAGACTGAAGAACATTTACATTTTCACCTTGGAGCGAACCAGTGACGAGAAGCTGAGGTTTCACAGTAAACTCCACTTTCTCCACCGTCCCATGGACATAGGCTTTGACACGAAAGGACGGCTTTGGGTGCTACTGGACTCCAGCGACGTCCCGCTCCAAATCCACACATTCAGAAAAGACTCCTGGGAGGTAAGGTTGGACTCAATGCTACACACATCTAGATACAAATTAATAATTTTATTTTTAACATCTATTCTTCTTCTGATTATTTACTTTAATATGATTTTATTGTTATAATAGCAGTTAATTATGGAGTGAGGTTATAAACCAGTCAGTGATTGGTATTTATTTCTTATTTTGTCCAATCAGAGTTGTTGCATCGTTAGGAAAAGTATGAATTGATACTTTGCACCTAGAGTGGTGTTCGGTTCATTTTTTGAAAGAAAAAAGGCAAGTTGAAATTCTTGCATTTAAACTTGAGTTACTAATAGTGGTGTTGGTCAGTCATTTTTCGTGACTCAATTGAGTAAAAGGCTCATACTATTTGAAAACAAAAGTTTATCCAGCTTTTGCTGGCTCTGGGTGTTACCACTTTACTGATTAGTTATTTCTCATTCTTCTTATTGGGCCGCTTTGATTAAATTAATACTTTCCCTGTTCTTGAATGCAGTCTTTTTATTATCTTTTTCTGTTCAAATTGTTCCAATTTATGCACCACTTCATAGTTTTACCTGCATTTGGCCAGTGGTGGATTCTAATTTCCACCCCCTGAGTAAAGTTAGTGTGTAATGTGTTTACCGCTAAGCTAAAAAAATCTTATTTTCCATTTCACCTGTTTAGAAACACATAAATGTTGGCAATGCCATCTATTTCAAAACAGGCAGCTTACAAATTTGTTCTTCTTCTAGTGTGACACTGAGAACGACGACCTCAGAAGAGTAACAGAGATCCTCAGAACGCAATGGAGCACAACTGACAGTAAGTCCACTGTCCTTAAGTCTAGATGTCATGAAACAATAGTGTGGGTTAGAAGAAGAAACAAAGGTTAAAACAAACATACAAAGTCTGTCAAATCTGCTTTTAGTGATTCTGGCTGTCTGGTTCTGATCATAGCTTGTCTAGTTCTGGTTGTATGTGTGAAATTGTGGATTGCTATAAACAAAGGATGTTGTAGAGATCAGCACAGATTGTCATTTGCCTTTGCTAAGAAAAAAGGATAGTTTGTTTGATGTTAAAGTCGACAGTTCTTGTTTGGGGAAGTAAGACAAAAGCCCTTTTTGCACTGCAGGGCCAGGCCAGGCCGACCTGGGGTCAAACCTGGTGTTTGTGTTTGAACATACATCATTTTACAACTTCCTGGTCTGCATGAACCTGACTATACACCCGTTGATGCTTAATCAGATATCTTGGATTTAATGTTGACCTGACTGCTACTCTGCAGACTGGATTTACAAGCGCCACTTCAGAAAAAGTTTCTCCAAAAGAAATTATCAAAAGGGGGCAAGACTCTGAACGAGGGGTTTTCCTTATCTTGCTTTGTTCAAAACGGGGGACTTTCTGCTAGATGGTTCAGCTGCACCAAGCCCACAAGTCCAGGTGAGAGGTGATGCATAGACAGCTACTGTCGACCAAGCCCAATTTCCAGCCCTGCTTGTGTTTGCACTGAACAGAGTGTTGCCTCAAAATTCCTGCTGAAGCGTCAAAGGCCGTCTCTCCGTCTCACCAGACGATGGACACTTTTTCATTCCTTATTGTTTGGCTCCTTCTGACCCTGCTTATCAGCAAAGAAAAACAAATTCTCAGCTTTACACTAATTAGCTAAATTAGCTATGTCTGCGTTCACACTGCAGGCTGAAGAGACCCGATTCCAATTTTTTGTCAAATCTGATTTTCTTTTTTTGCCGGGGCCGTTCACACTGCCAGTAAATGCAACCTGTATGTGTTCTGCAGTGTGAAAAGGCAAACGACCTGAAAGTGTCCTGCATGTGCAGTAGAGGGCGCAATAGCATCAGCGTTCTCAGTGTTCTGCCAACCATCATAAAAGAAGTAATGATCAGTGTTTGCAGAAGTAAACATGGAGGCTAATGGTGGAGCTTAGCTTACTTAGCTTGCATATTAACAACTTATTCCTCATAGTTGTTGTTTTTCTTCCCAATTGCGCGTATCAGGATGCGTAATAGTGAGATTTGTTGAGTATCAGTGACATTCAGTTTGGATGAATGCGACCTGGACGTTAGGTCCTATTTGAATGGATACGTATTGGATATGGGTCACATTCGAAAAGAATCCGACCTGAGCTGTTCAGACTGCCATAAAAAGATCAGATAGAAGTCGCATTACGTCAAAAACATCAGAACCTGGTCACTTCAGGCTGCAGTGTGAACGCAGACTTAGCTAAGTTAGTTAATTAGTGTAAAGCTGAGAATTAGTTTTTCTTTGCTGATAACCAGGACAGAAGGAGCCAAACAATAAGGGCCTCGCAGTGTTAAAAGGCCTAAAGATTAGAGCTGAGCATCAAGGATCCATCACCAGCTGTTTAGACTGTAGAGTATAATGTCTGATTGAGACTAGCTGATCAATCTTATGACAAGACTATTCAGATAATATATAGGAGAGTGAGGACACTTTACAAAATTTCCCTATCAACCTGCAAATAACTAAATTTGAATCTTTATTTTTTGTATGATTATTGGTGTTGCTTAAAGAAAAGTTTTAAAATCTCACCAGCTGTGTCCCATGTCATATCTTGAGATGCTTTTCCACTTGCCTGGCCAAATACATTTTCCATTAGCAGATCCAGTGCGGCTCTGCCTGATTTTCAGATTTTCTTACATACTTCAAGGTTTAGAATCGCAGGACCAAGCCTGATACAGCACCAAAGTGACTTGACTGCTGACCGCATTCACTGATTGACTCGTGATTTACGTCACTGAAAACTGCGGACATGCTGTCTGCTGTAAGAGAGCTGCTCAGCGTAGAGGAGTGTAATTAAGAGTTTAATCACACTCAGCGCCAGGAACACTTTAAGTTTTGGATTAGAAGGACCGTGATTTAGCAGCGCAGCTAGCAGCTCGTCTCTCTGAAGAACTGACAGTAATAAAAGAGAAAAGGTTCAATTGTTGTCTATGAGGGGCCGATTAGGACAAAAACTGTCTTGTTTTTTATGTTTCCTTCTAATTAAAAAAAAGTTCAGGTGTGGATATTTGTTGACATATTTTGACTGCATTTCCTACATCTAAAAGATTTTACACAAAAAATGGAAGTGCCAGAATATGAATGTATTTATGTGTTCAGCGAAATAATCAGCAGTTTTTATTATTTGGGCTAGTAATTAATTTCTATAAGACGAAATTAAATATTTGGGTTTATTTGAGTTCATCAGAACCAGAACCTGGTGGTTCTCCATTGCTGAGTGTTGCTGCAAACACCAGCAGAGAGTTGAGCAAGGCTGCTGCTGCTCACATCCCACCAACAATAGTGAGGACCAGAGAATCATGGAAAAGTTCACTACTGCACATTAATTGGTTAGAGAGCCACTTGCTACTGGAAAAGCAGCTTTAGTTTGTTTCCAAAGCCTGGTCCTTAAGCTCACTGCCTCTGTGTTCCCCTGCTCTAACACACCTGTTTCAGGTGATTGCAGCTCAGCAAAAGCTCATTAATCAGCCATCAACTGAAATGATGTGTTCTGAAGCAGGAAAATACATAAAATATTCAGTGCATGTTACCTTGAGGAGCAGGTTTTGAAAAACAACTTAAAAAGCCAAGTTTGCATGACTCATAATTAGACTTTTCAAGTCGTTTGTGGAAACAGCTCCAGTGACACTGGGGTTTAGTTTATGCTATAAAATTGCATTTCACCGACACATGCTCTATTTTTCATGACAGATTTCACAAGTGTCACAAACCACTTTGAGCACCTGTATAAAGTGAGCTTTGACAACGTGTCAGTGTATCTGCAGAAAAAGCAGCAGAGGATTGAAGAGCATCAGCTGAAGAGGACAAAAGCTCAGAAACCAAAATGCACCAAGAAGTCAAAGAAGGAACCTGATGAAGTTTTGATTCAGCCTTCTACTTAAGTGCAGAGCAAAGTGAATCATTCTGGCTTTGTACTTTGAATATGTGCGCCGTGCCAGTTTTATTCGGTGGTTTATTTTTATTATTTAAGATGAACAAAATTCAACCTTTTTTTCTGTTTGGCATAGCCATAGAAAGAAACCTGTTTGCCAGTATGAGCCACATACTTTCTGTTGAATCACTCTGAGAATAATAAAGCATATTTTATTTTTTAAAATTCCTATGTCAATCCTCAATTCGATAATGACCCTAAAAATTAAAAGTTCACATATTCATTGGAACCGGACCAGAGTTCACGTCAACAAGGTTTGTAGGTGGACCAGAATAAGCTTAGCATTCACACCTACCCAAACGGACCGGATGTTCTAGAATGAAATGCGTTCAGGATGGGACCAAAAAAGAGTCAGGATATGGATGACATTAAAAAATTATTGGACTTCCTGTCAGAAGATATTTCTGCTGTCAGACCCCAGCAGAACTTGGTCGAGGAGGTTAGATCTCTGAAACTCCAGAAGGGCTAAAAGGACAAGCGGATAACAGGGTGTCAGAATTGGAGCAGTTCATGGAAGAACATGTTCATCACCGGTCTGCACGTCAAATTTCTCTCGTACACTTGGTGATTACAGGCAAACAATAAACACTTGCACAAGCTATATCATGCAAAAATTGTGCATTTGCTAATTATGCACGTTTGTATTCAGCTTCATTAAATCAAATCATTAAATGAAACTGCTTTCATGAATCACCTGTCTAGTTCTTTTTTTTTAGCATAAACCCAACCATTTTGTGAAGGCTCTGAGATTTTAGACCATTAGTTAAAAACAAAAACTTCATGAAGACCATAAAACAACAGACACGTCAGGTAGAAAGAAGGAAGGCTATGGAGAAGTTCAGAACAAGGAAGATTATAAAACAGTCTTCAAAGTTTTGAGCGTCTCACTGAGCATTAATCTGTGGAGCAGCCAAGAGGTCATTTTTGAGAAGCTGCCAAGATCCACAGCTCAGATGGACACTTTGACATCCACACTGCAGTGCATGGTGGCGGCTGCACAGTGATGAGAACTGCTGGGAAGATAAATGACACTAAGAAAGGAAAATACTGGAAGAAAGTTTGGAATAGT
Source organism: Micropoecilia bifurca (assembly GCA_903067075.1). NCBI lineage: Eukaryota > Metazoa > Chordata > Actinopteri > Cyprinodontiformes > Poeciliidae > Micropoecilia > Micropoecilia bifurca. Next base: position 45,935 of record CAEGAF010075313.1, read on the forward strand.
TTTATTCTCCAGTAGGACCCTGGCCTCAAACCTACAACCAGTTGCAAATACAAAGGGCGTGTTATTACGTGTTTCTGCATTGTATTGACTTAGCAGATAGAAGGTTATATCATTACCATTAAGGACCAGAAGCTCTCACTAATCACTGAAATCTTTAAACACTTGAGATCCCTTTAAAGACTCTAGCTGCTCATTTTAATAGCACAGGCAGCAAATACACCATAATGTGAAGGACAGTAACACAACTTGGTTATGTTTAGGAGAGTAAAACAACGTTGATTTGGTTATTGTGTTTATATGTAAGAGCGGAATGGCCTAAGTCCAGGCAAATTCTGCCTAAGTTACTTTTATATGCTACACAATCAGTACTACTTTATTATCGGTATTACTTTATTTAAAAACGTATCTAACACATCTTGTTGAACTTTCTGTCACATTATCAATACAAAATTCCATTTTTTTTTCTTGTTTTCTGAAAACTTTCTAATATGACTTAAGCAATTGTGCTATTAGGCTAACTAAATGTAAATTACTGCTACTTTTACATGATCTTTTCAGAGATACATGTTTCTACTTTTTTGGTGTAATAAAAATAATTTAAAATCAAGATATTGGTGTCAATAACTTTGGTTTTAACAGCAGATCCGACAGTTATTAAGATTATGATACAAATAGGTGAACTCTATTCATTCAATGCTCAAGACAAAAAGGCCAACTGGGAGAAAATTAAAGTTTGGGCGATTTTATTTATTTATTTTTCAAAAGGTATAAAACTTAGTCTAAAATGTGACTAATTACATATGACCTATTTAGACTTAGTATGTAATTACATAATTGTTGGCACAGAGGGAATAACCTCAAGAAGTGACATCGTGACATCATGTCTTTATGGAAATTAGCGCCAGTGAAGCCACGCCCTGCCCCGGTGACATCACACGAAGCTCGGCAGTTTCCTCTGGAAGCCTCCGGGGGTGAAGCGGTGCACACACACACACACACACACACACACACACACACACACACACACACACACACACACACACACACACACACACACCAGGAGGGAGCCGGAGAATTGCGACTGCTCGGCTGTTTTTGCTTTTCGTCTTGAATTTATCTTGTGAGAAATAAAACCAAGAACTCCTCCTCTCCTCTCAGGCAGGTAAGATTTTCAGCTTCTATAATTTCTCATTTTCCTCCATGTTTGTTGGAAAGGCTTTTTTTTTTTGTCGCGGAGAACAGAAATGTTACTCCACCTGGGAGCGACTGTAACTTTTCGCTGTGGGAAAGGCAGCGCCAAGTAGTGCGCATTTTTCAGCTGCGAGGGAAGAAAACGAGAGTGAACCGACATCTGTTGGATTCCTACAACCTTTTAAATCCTCGTTGCACTCATACTTTTACACAGGCTCTACGTGGCTCCTTTTTCTCGTCTGTCTCTGAGTGGAACCGCTGTAGCCTCTCCAGATCGTAGCGGTGTAAAACTACAGTTTTGCTCGAAAGCAGCGATTCTTAATCCCGCACTTTTTATCCATCCTTAATTTGAGACGCGCTTCTAAGGCATCTTAGGCTCCGGTAAGATGGAATAAACACAAGTAGCGGTGTCACAACCTGACGGTCTGCCTGTGTACTAATGGTCTGTCTTTAGCTCAAGTGGAAGGGTGGAGGGGTGCACGGTTGCCATGGCATCCAGAGAAACACAAGACCAATTTTAAGTGATTCAACATCATCATCATCATCATAATCATCATCATCATCCGTTATTCTTTGCTGCATCTATAACATCCAGACTCATTTTGGCTCAAAAAGCCCCTGATCGTCTTCTACGTCCTCGTAGGATTTAAACATGTGAAATCTCCTGAAGTTATTTTTCTTTTTTTCTATAACGCAATTCTTTATTCAATTTAGTTTTTTGCTCGGCAAACAAAATGGTTCATTACGTTAAAATGCCAGTTGCTTTAAGATTAAGAAGAAAAAAAAAAAATAAGGAATCACAGCAATGCCTAAAATCTTGAGTACTTGAGACAACCTCTGAAAACATTTTGAGCAAGTTATCCAATGTCTTCAGCTCTTAGTTGTTACATGCGGTCACAATAAAGGAAAATAAATGGCAGGTCTGGATTGGCTGTTTTCTAAATGTCAAGTAGGACTGCTAATGTATTTCACATTTTCCCAGCTGCATTTTCTTTAAAATATTTTAAAAACGCTGCCGTAAAAATTTGAAAATAGACAATTTTCTACACAAACATTCTAGAGTTATTTTCCACAGAAAAAAATCACAAATATCGAACGGTGAGTAGACAGGGGGTCCACAGAAATATTGTTGTAAAAATATTTGCCAAAAAGTGTATTTGGTAAAAAAAAAAACCTGATTTGTTTTTTAATTGATATTAGAGATGCACAAATGAATTGCCTAGAGACTGGAATTGACTAATTACTCCTTTATTGGTGATTGATAGATCAAATATTGGCCAGTCAGAATTATTTTCTTTATTAAAATTAGGTACTTCCACCATTTTTGTCTACAACTGACAGTATATAATTTGATTCATGCTGTTCAACCTCACGACTTGAATACCAGTTCAAGTCATAAGCAGCTTCTAACATATATTTTCTTCTGAACTGCCCTGAGTTAAGCTGAACCCATCATCCTGATCAGCTTTAACAAACTTCTCCATCCCAGATGAAGAAAACATCCCCACATCATGATGGTGCCACCACCACCTCTATGCTTCACAGTATAGCTTTTCTCATTGGGTGACTTCTGAAGGCTTCTCTGGATTTTAATTAATGATGTCAGAGCAAAATGCAAATCACACTTTGCAGATTTTTATTAGTGAGACTGTGTGTGGGACTTGTTTTCTGTGTAATTATAACATTTCTTTGTGCACTGGATATATTTTAGATAAGAATGCTGGAATCAAATGAGAATAAACAATAATGTTTGTGACTTATTTGATTTGGACAGTCGCAGAACGCTTTGTACTCGAACAAGAAGGTTTGTGCAGTAAATGTGTTTCAGTTCAATTAGTTGACAAAGCTACAACAGTTAAAACCTGCATGGCCTCATCAGATTGTAGCAAAATGTCCTAATTCACAGACCTAATGAGGAATAAATGAAAAATCACCTTCTTTTCTGATGAACTATAATGATTAAGCTCAGTTATTGTGAAGATTATATTTAATGTGTTCATGATCAGCATATTTGTTGCTTGCTTTGGTAGTTCTGTCTGAGTCCAGTAGCCACTCCCTGAGGTCTTCAGTAACATTCCCACCCAGGGTTGCAATGTCAATTTGATCAGTGAATGTCGCTGCCAGGACTGAGCTGCATCTGCAGGCCTGTGAGAATCTGTTTGTCCAGAAAAAGGACATGTTATCACCCTTCTCTCAACGAAAAGCCCAATCTTGTGTTTTAGCTGGCCTTGAATGGAAGTCTTTGTGTGGATGTGTGCATGTGATTCCAGATAAAACTTCACATTCACCCCTTCCCTCATGGGGTGAATGTGCATGTCCTGATGTTGTTGAGTCCCCCTGGTTCCAGCTGATTACCATGTGAGTCATGACAGTGAGGGCATCAGATAGGCAGCTGGTGACTGTCACACAACCTCAGCCCAGGACCGGCGTCGCCTGCTTTTGCTTTACTTGTCAGGGAATGAAGTAAGTCCATTCATAGCAAGAGTAAGTCATCACGGAGCTCAGCCTTTCTCATTCCACCCGCTGCTACTTCTTCATGCTCTACGCATCAGCTGACTGTTCACTGCTGGTGCTGCTGTCAGAAAGGAAACATCGGTTTGATTTACATCTCACTGTTAGCACTGTGGATTCACACTCACCGGCCACGTTATTAGGTACACCTTGCTAGTACAGGGTTGGTCCCCTTTTGCCTTTAGAAGTCCCTTAATCCTTCATGGCATAGATTCAACAAGATACTGGAAATATTCCTCAGAGAGTCGGGTTCATATTGACATGATGGCATCACACTGGAGTTGAAAGTCAAATAAAATAGATGGGCTTTAAGACGAACTTTAAAAGTGGACAGTGGACAGACCTTGCCTATTTTTCTTGTTCAGACCAATATCAGCATACACGATTATGATCAGAAATTGTATTGGGACTTATTTCACACCTTTTGAGCTTAAACAAATCGTTCTTGACTTCGTCCATCAGGTGCTCTATCCTAATTCCACTATTTCACACATCAACTTTCCCTAGTGAGAAGAATCCAATTTAGTGTTTAATTGGATATTGAAGTCACCACCACATACTAAAGGTCCCTTTGTTGCTGCTATTTCTCAGATCAGAATTAGAGACTTGTTTACTGAAACTTACTGTTTATACAGGGACCAGTCCTGCCTGGTCAGGATGGTACTGATGGTACCATCAGTGTTCCAGATAGCAAAATCCACTTCACCTCCCAGAACTGTGGGAAGAGTAAAAACCATGTTCAAAACCCATTTTGTTCCATTTAACATGCTCAATATTAACTACATATGTTTCCTCCAATAAAACTTTTTGGGCTTTGTCTCTTTTAAATGTAGGTAAGACTTCCCACCTTTTTATACTGGACAATGTAAACCATTAATGTTGTTTGACACCAATTTTATCAACCTGCTGCTCATCTAAATTATATCAACATCAAGAACAAACAAAACTCAAACTGAACTCCTAACTTCCCAGGTGGGTCTAAGTGTGAACCTGCTTCACCGCCAATGGCAGCTTCCTCGTCGGCTCTGACCTCGGTGTAGAAAGTACTCGTGAGAAACCTCACTTATTTACTTATTATGTACCATAAACCAAATGTGAGTCTTAATTATTAATAACAGAGTGGATAAACCACTTCATTGGCGTATTTCACCCGCTGATGAGCTGAAAAAGTAGTCTGAAAAGGGATCTGCTTCTCTCTCAGGATTTTGCACACGTCTACTTATTCTTTTCATCTTTTCCGAATTGCTTGCTACTTTCTGCAGGTTTACAGACAGGTTTTCACTGAGACGTTTGTTTGCACTCTGTGGTGTGTGTTTGTTTCGCTGCCGGACACACGATTATAGATTCCTCTTTGTTTCCGGACGCATGAGGCCTCGTCAGTGTTGAGTCAGCAACAGATGCTTTGTGTCTCTCACCAGATCCACAATCTCCTACTAGTGTGCAGATCCCAGATCAAATTAGTAGTCTTGTTTGATCAGTATTTTGCTTGATGGTTGAGTCCAGGACAGGTTCGGACTTCTGTGTTATGTTTAATGAGCCTACAAAACATACAGAACAGAGAAAACCAAACGAGACTGTGCAATATAAAATTGCATTGTGCTAATCTTATTATATGGCAAATAGAGGAGCAGACAGTTTAACCTGTTGATGATCTGAAGTAGGGTGCAGAAGTTAATCAGGCTGTAACAACTATAATGCAATGCATGCACATGCAGCCCTGTTCTGCTCAAGCTGTGGCAGAGATAGAAACATATCAAGCACACTGTCACAACAAGTGGCAAGATGGGAGACTTTAAGCAAAACTTAAAAATGGGAGAAGTTACAGTTATTGCTTAAATGGTGGTTTAAAAAAAGAAATCAGTGAAGTTTGAATTAAAATAATATGTGGGCTTTTTCTTTGGGCTCAGGCTTATAATTCGAGTTAATTAGTTGTGTTGGATCGAGTTCGGACACGAAACCTGTGGGCTTGGGCTGGATTGGGTTGGATTTTTGTTGGCCTGATCTAGACTCTAACTATGACTGAGCAGGCAAGAACAATATGTCAGGGGTGGTGCTTTGAAAGAAATCAAGCAGGCAGGGAGAGTCAGTAGAGATCTAGCAGCCTCTCATCACAAAGGCATTTCCTCCACAGTCTCTGAAGGAAGACTTGTCTTTAGGCTCAGAGCAGAGACCCGGCCTGCTCTCAGGGATAATCTGGAGCCAGTTATTTGGTCTTTTATTCCTTTTACTGCTGAGGGTTCATTCCTGTTATCCACTACTATCTTCTCTGAAGATGTCCCCCTTGTTTAAGTATGCAGCAGTTCAAACTGAGCACAGAGTAGAGCCAGGAAGCGGCCGTCCCGATTTATGACGTGTGAGGACAAATGTCATGAGAAGAAGTTTAATGAGTGGCACACAGCACTCAACTAGACTTAATTTATTTTTATGCTCAGAAGCTGGTAAAACATGTCATTTTATGGCTCTATATAAAACCTAATTCCATGCACATTTACAAAGCACTAGCTTAGCATAAATAGGATTCAAATTAACAATCAGGTTCAGTGGTGCTGCTACGTTCAGTTGATAATCTGAACATAGCAGATCCAAATTGATCCAAACATAATTTCCATCAAGCCAGTTGTGTTTTGGTAATACAAATTAGTTAAAAAAGTTATTAAAGAAACCAGCAAACTGCATGAAGTCTTTGCTTTAATTCTCGTTTGTATACTCCCTTTTTACAAGAGAACAAACACTTCCACCTAAATCAGAGTCAGGAAGTGCAGGTTGGGAGGGAGGTGCGTGTCAAAAGACTGGATAATGGTATAAACAAAGATAAAGCAGTAGCAGGAATACATGCACTGAACCCCACAGGACTGAAAAAGAGAAAATGGCTAAACCTTTCCCCCCCTTTTATAGCTGCAGTCAATGAAACATTGTAGCTTTGGACTAGGATTGCTACAAAGTTTGTCTACAACCCTTTTTTGTATTATTTAACAGTTCAAACTCATTTGTTGTCCAAAAATATGGCACATAAACAAATGTTTAAACACAAAATCTAAAATAATCTGTTTGCAACTTATGTGATCTGTGAGGGTTAGATTTTACAAATGGACATCAGTTATCTGGAAGTCAGATTTTAAAAAAAGAGACTCAAACATAAGGAGAAAAGTTGCATTATATTGTGAAAGATTTGAGGAAACAGTGCATCAATACTTGCCTACAACTCTGAGCAACTGCAAATGATTAATTAGTGTCAGGGGGGAGCGATGAATGAAAAAAACAAACTCAGGGTTTTTGTTCATGTTTTAACCCCAAATGTGTGGTTGAACGATGTGTGTGCCCAGTTGATTTTTGTGGGGGGGATTTTATTATAGGCGGCCCAGAAGAAAATCTTTGGGAACTACTGTTCTAGGGTATGAGTAATTTATCCATCCACTGAGTTTCTCTAAAGGCCTAGTCCATACATAACACCATAATGTTGTGTGGGATGCATTTGATTAGTTGCCTCATTCCAGATAGTGATGGAGAGGCTTTTCCTTTTCCTGCAGTGGCACTGGGAGGTTTGGCAGCAGACACTTTAGGACTTGCAGAGGTGTGGCTGTTGTTGTTGGACTTGTTCCAGCTTGTCCCGTACAAATCAGATCAGATCAGGAGGCAGAGATGTAAGAAGCTGGTGGTGCTGCTGTGTTCCTTCATGTTTCTGAGCAGTTTCTGCAGTGTGCTGGGTAGACATGGGCAATATAGGGTTTCAGTTTCGATTATACTCTTTTGTTGTATTGCACTAACGATAGAAATTTTTGTTAAAACAAAAAAATGCCACCAGTGTCAAGTGAGCACATAAGTTAAAATAAAAACCAGCATGTCTCACATGATGACGTCTGCTGAAAACATGACTCACACACACTGCTTTGAGCTTTTTGAAGCTTAGGTTTTTATTGTTCATCTTTAGATAAGGCTCCTTGTTTTGTGCTCATTTCTCGGCAGGAGGTCAAGAAGACTGTCTCCTTGTGTTTCATTCTCATATCTGCAGCTCCGCATGTAAACAAAAAGCCTAGAACTGTGTGGTTGCACTAAACCAGATACTTGCTTCTATGCAAACACAAAATTCCTGCTTTGTTCACTTTATAGGTAGCGTGCAAATTATTTAACATTCATTACATATCTGTGATATATAGCTAAGTGGGACTGACTAATGCCTACATCTGATTCCTGTTTTAATGGGGATGTGGGGTCACTATTAAATTGGAAAAGAAAAAAGTAGGAAAAATGATTTCTTTTTAGGAACTATTTTGTAATTGTTTAATATTATTATTTTTAAATATGTTAGTGATTAGCACAATTAGAGGAGTAAGAGTAAAAAAAAGCCTGTTTTACCAACAACTCTTTCATAAAGTTGAAGATTTTCAGAAGACTTTCAACATATCCAACACTTCCACTGGAAGACAGGGTCTCTGATTTCATTTCTGTTTCTAAAAATATCCAACTTTGAGTTTTGCTGCATTCAGTTAAAGTGTTGAAGTAACACTTTGGTCATTTTGTGACCACTGATATCATTTTACTTTGGTTACAATCCTTAAAATAGTCATAAAAATGTTTAGTTGTAATTTTAAGTGTGCATGTTCTCTTTACAAATTTGATTTAAAGAAAACACAGCAGTGAAAACAACATAAATATTTAACATACAGATTAATTGTCACATTCACATATTCACCAGATTAATACTTCCTTTGAAGTTCGTATTAATTGACCCATAAAAGCAGCTTAAATTGTGTTATTGTTTGACAGTTTGATAAGTTTGATAAGTTTGACAGTCTTGAAAGCTTGGTTTGGCCTCTGCTGGCGATAATGAAAGCAAACGTGAGGTATTTCCTGGTGGTGCTGGTGTGGTGCACCACTGACCCACTGTGTCTTTTTGTGTTCAAAATGTTTTTTGCACTTCAGTTAAAAGGCAATTAAGTAATCAGCCAGTGGTTCTTAGATGTGTAATACTGGTCACATTTAAAGGTAAAATAATTTAAAAGAAATATTACACAAGATGGTACTGGTATTATTCAACTAAATATTTTTAGGGTACAATATTCAAGTGTTTATTCTATTACATTTTCTTATGTTTTCCTAATTCCACCCATTTTGATTAGTAATGTCAGCAACTTAATGCAGAATTTTGATTTGTTGGTTGTGATTTGTTGTTAGCAAAGCGAATTTACTAGAAACACTGGATGAAAAAAACCTATCATAGTCTGTTTTTAATGCACAAATAAAACATGCATATATACATCTTTTAAATTATTCTACTCAGTAGCACATTCCTTTGGACAGAGATGCTGTTTTTAATAACGGCTCATGATTCTGGAATCAAACTCATCCTTTAGCTCCCCCAAAGCTTCAGCTGCTTCCCTGTGTCTGAAGTGCTGCTGAAGAGCTTGTTCACTAGTGATTGTTGCTCTGAGTTGCTGTTATCTTGTTCTGGAATGCTTTAATTGCCTTCAGCATGTTGATTGGAAGCTCGCCTTCCCCTTGGAGTTGCAAGTTGTGTGTATCTAGGTGACAACCCAACTTCCTCCATTGTTATTATTATTATTATTATAGTCACAGCTCTGATTACAGACGCTCTCAGTGAGTGCCAGCTGAAGACGTCCTCAAAGGTTGCGGGTCGAAGTGGAAAACTATTTGGACCAACCTGCCAATACAATCTGCATGTGAGGAAGGCCAGATGCAGCTGTTTGATCTGTTGTGGGTCTTTGGTCAAAAAAAGTGCAAATTTCAGAAAGGATGCTGAGAAATCACTCCATTTCTCCATGGGACAGCCATCTTGCTTCACTGTGCATCACTAGATTTGCCATCATAGTCTTCAGTTAATTGTTTGAATTGTCTGTGGTTTAGTGGTCTGGAAACTAAATAACTTTCCACCTGGACAACAGTTTGCATCACATTCTGAAAATTTGTTGTTTCTGATCTTTGATAACAAGGTAGTCTTGATAGATGATGCAATAAAATTTGGTAGAATTTGGTATTTTATCTCTTTTTTCACAAGTCTAACAGACCCTTCTCTTTTCTGCTCATGCTTGAGGCACCATCAGTACAAACACCTTTAGATTTGGACCAAATGAGATGATTTTTCTCCAAAAATACCAAAAATGCAGTCATAATGTCCTTGGCTGAGGAGTGGCGATAAGCACAGTAATTCTTCACAAAAAGAGTCACTTTTTGGAAACCTCACCCAAACACACAGCTGAGTAACATCAGTCGTGTCTTTGCTTTCATCCACAGATAAGAGAAACATGGAGCTCCACTCAGATCTATCAATAGTTCGTCTCTTATGACCTTTCCAATGTCTTCCATCCGCCTCATTATTGATGAATTATATAACTGTAATCCCTTTATTTTGCTAAAGAGTTGCATTCTTGTTGTCAAAGTATCAATATTTGTGCTGAAACCAAAAAACAATCTTTTACTATTTCTGAGTCTGAGAAAAGGTTTTTTTTCTTTCGCCCGTGCTAAAATCCATGCGATCTCAAAAGATGCCTTTGTTAAACATTCTACTGTTGATGAGACTTTACTGCTACAAAAGTGAAGCAGTGAGCTGAGCAGGCTTTTTTCTTTCTGCGCTCACTGCTAAGTGGATAATGTTCATTGAATTTTGAAAATCCAGTTTTGAAATAGCGCTCCAAGTTGCCTCAACTGTAGCCTGAGTGGGTTTTGCTTCCATATTGAGCAGAGGATTTATGCCATGAAGAACATCACAATTATGTTCAGCCTTGCCTGCAGTTGTCTTATATCTGTCATGCTTTTATAGCTGCATATGTAACATTTATAAAAAAATTTTTTTACATGATTGTTAAAACTGTCACTATGTCGTGACAGTATAGTATGACATCATTAATCTGTGAAAAGATTAATCTCCTCTCCATGCTCCGAGGATAACTAGAAACAACCAATCAGAGCCAGTCTTAGCTAGAAATGGGTCCGGCAACACTGATGCATCGGCGAGCTCACCGTGTGTCAGTCACCGTGTGTCAGTCACCGTGTGTCAGTTCGCGTCTCCTCTCTTACACACACGTCTGTTTCGCGTCAGTTTCAGTCACGTGACTGAAACTGTTTCAAACAGACTGTGTCAGTAAGGAAGCACATCTGACCACGGGCTGCATCGGCCCAAAGAATCTCTTATCCTTTGTGATTCCAAATGGACGGATCCGATGAGAAACTGGAACAACCAGAAGACTATATGAAATAGTACAACATAAATGTGATAGCGACTGTAGCTCAGAAAGCAGGCGAAGGAGTTTGATCTTTTCACGGATCACAGTATCATTATACAGACATAACATAGGGACAGTTTTAAAAATGCTGCAACTTTAAGGGAAGCCAGCGCCAGTCTTCTGACAGCTGAGTGATTAGACTGAGCAGTCAGGAGGGATCGTTTCAACAGGGAAGCACACTGAGCTTCATCATGGCCTTTCCCAGCAACATATGACCAGGCAATACATGGCGATTTACCTCAGAGAGCTTTCCTGTGGCGCTTTCTCCAGTTTACAGGGACCCCACCCACTATTGTTTAGCCTTGCATTGTTTTGGGAGTTTGTTAAACTGAGCAGGGTGGTCAGGCTGAAGTCTGGGTATCTACTGCTGGAGACCACCCAGAGTTTACATCTGACCTCTCCTCACCCTTACATCCCCCATCACTTTCCTTCAAGTGTGCCGAACATTTGGATGGCATTAACAGTGTAACAGCGATAAAGCAGCTTCCTGAGTTAACTTTCCAGATAGCGCCTTGCAAAACTACACAAACCTCTTGAAGTTTTCTACATTTTATCTTGTTACAATCACACGTCTGTTTATTTGACTGGGATGTGATAGAGAAAGTTTGTGGAAAATCAGATTACTTTGGCCTTTTTCCAACTACTGCTTCCTTATTGCAACTCTTTCATAAAATTTATGTTGTGAACAATTCTGTTCTGTAGGACTGCATGGTTCTCAGATGAAGGCCAAATTGGGATATTTTTGCTGAATACTGCTGTGGCTTCATTGTTTCTAGTTATCAAATGTTTTCACCAATAAGTTCAGTTCATTTACCATTTAGCATCTATCAAGCAAAATAGATTTTGACATAACACTAATGATAAAGAGGCAAATGATTTTACTCATCGGCAAGTCATGAAGTCTGTTCTGTTGACCTATAATGACCTCTGGAAACATTTTTATTATCCTTTTTGAAATTATACCTGCACCAACAAACATTTTTAGTGCACAAACCAACACAAATGTAGCTGAATTGATTGTCATCAATTTGGTCTGATTTGACCAAAGGTCAAAGGTGGGACGGGGAGCAGTGCTGGTTGACCTTTAGTAACCTTGGAAGCATTTATTAACATCTTTAAAACAATAGTGGCTAGGGATGTACCATATGGCACAAAAGTCATATCACAATGTATATTGTGATGAGTGGCAGTAACGATATATATCAAGATATGATTTGTATAAAACTTAAAGAAAAAAATGGCATACATACTGAGCGGAGTGTATATATTTGTATTTTTTAAAACTTGTAAGTTAAACATTCTTACGTAATGTTTACCTGTTTTGTTTTATGTTGTGCCCATCATTGCCAAGTCTTCCTAAAAAAATCTAAATTTAAGGGAGCTCGTTTATGTAGAAACAGAATAACTTTCATTTAATGGATGCAAATTCTGCTGTTTCTTCTTGGTGTTGGGACTGAAACTTGTTGTCAGGTGCATTGCTTTGCATTGTTAGTATTCAAGCACTTGCTTTGTTTTTAAGGTGGTAAAACAAATTGCTTTTATCTCCTCTCTTACACACACTTTGCAGATTACAGAGAGGTTATACCTGAACCAGGTCGAAATTATTTACCTTTTTTGAACCTGTAAACTCGTCACTTCCATCAGGTGTTTTCTCTCAGTAATCAAACCACTGATTAAGAAGAACAATCTGGACAAATCACTGCTGCAAAATTACAGGCCAAACTCCAAAGTTACATTCATCAGCAAAGTTTCTGAAAAATCTATTTCAACAGTTAAATAACTTCTTAACTATAACCAACTGCCTCAATGTCTATCAGTCTGTTTTCCACAGTACTGAGGTTGTTCAGTGACATCCATTTAAATACACACTGGAAGAACCACAGTGCTGGTTCTGTTGGACCTCAGTGCAGCTTTTGACACTGTTGTCCATGACATATTGAGTTGGGTACGACTCTCCGGTCCAGTCCCCAACCAGTTCAAATCTTACATAAAGAACAGGGATTTCTTTGTTTCAATAAGTAACTTGTCATCGAAGCGGGCAGAATATATATGGTGAACCCCGAGTTTTAATCCTTGGAAAATTAGGCCGATAATATTACTTGTGTGTTTTTGTCACGTCTGTCTGTTTTTCACCAAAGAGATTTAATGACAAAAAGCTTATAGTTACTCAGGTTCAAATAATGGGTGGAGAGCTAAATACCAATTAAAATTAAAGGGAACTTTCAACACATGAATTCCTATTTTTCAAGCTGAAACATTGTAAAAAGGGGAAGTCAGTACTGAGCTCCTGTTTGCTTTACTCTCATCACTTCTTCTGCATGAGGCATGTGTTTTATTTACAGCGGTTGAAATATCGCTCAACATCAACGTGACTCCAGAAGCACATAGTTTTCTTCTTCTTCTTCAGTGGAACAAAGGGATGTAGTTGGTGTCACAAGATCTATCTTGAAGGTTTTATTCAGCTCCAAACAAGAAGAATCAACATATACATCAGCTTCAGGACCAGTGCAGGGGCCCTATTGGCTACACATACTCAGTAGGGTCCCCTCTGCGCGTCCTCCACTCTGAGCAAACCTCCACCTGTGGACCTCTGTCACGGTTATTAGTTATGAATTAAAGTTAAACGTCTAAGATATGTCAGGATGCTTTGTTCCATTGACTCATATCTGCTTGGTACATTTTTATTCATCCTCTGTCATGTAAGCTTTATTTACTCTAATTTACTTTATTCACTCTGTTGCTGTTTCTTGTTCCCTCACATCGCGCATTTCAATTTTTTTTTAATTACATTGAGATCTGGTATCTGTGGAGGCCATTGAAATACATTGAATTTCTTGTCAGTAATGAGATTTGAGCCTTTTGACAGGAAGTAGGCATCAGAGGACGGTACACTATGGTAGGAAAGGGGGATTTATCATATCTGTCATTATCATGGAAGAATAACTACTACATATTGCCCTTGTGTGAATTATGGTTATGTTTACTAACACCATCTCAAGGATTACGTATTAAGTTAAAGTTAGATTTATCTGAGCATATAAACAACTTTTGAAAAAAAAAAATCACAGATCTAAAATCCCTAATAAGTTCAAAGCTGGCATAAATTTTTAAATCTGTTTACTTGTTTATATCCCAGTTCTGTACACATTCATCTGTAAGCACATGCATATATAGGCCTTTAAGCTCCCTACTGAACACACAGAACGAGCTGACAATTTTCAAAGTGGGTTGAAATGCTCTGCAAAATAACTCAAACATCAGTTCTGACTTTCAAACTAAACACTCACTGATGATGTAAATTGCTATCATTTGGTACTCTGTGTTTTTCAGAGAGCCTGGGCAGCTGCTGACATCAATTATTGCCTGGAGATAAAAAGTAAAACGTGCCCCAGAGTTGCTGAAGTCGCTGCACTGTGGTGCTCGGTGAAGGGCCTCATCATGGCCGCTCATCGGATCAGAGCCAACAACAACAACACTTCTCTTCCCCGCTGCAAATCGGAGGGAACGCTGGTCGATCTCAGCGAGGGAGTATCAGAGGCCAGTCTGACAGATGTCAAAGGTCAGCATTCCACATCATAAAACTGTGCTTTCATTGTTGAACTTCTAATTGAACTACAGACTGGAACAATTTATATGTTTTCGAACAAATTATGATGTTAAAAACATTAAATATGTAAATATGCAGGTTGGTGTTGGGTTGGACACAAACGCAGAGAGGTGGAGGTAGAAGATTAGTTTGATGACATAATGAAAGAAGATAAAAACACTGAAACCCACAGAAACGCACAAACCAGGGTGAAGTTAAAAAAATAAATCTAAAACAGTTCCAGCATGGAGACAGAAGTCGAACACAAGAAAGCACAAGAGGCTGACAGGAGCAGACCTGAGGTTCTGACAGGTAGTGGGAGAGAATGAGAGGCTGAAGTACTGGGAGAGAATGAGAGCTAGACAAAGACCAGGGCTACAGGAACACAGCAATGAGACAGCTCTGACAGAATAAGTATCATCAAATAACGAAATTAGAAAGAACAAGGCTGGAACAAAAATGAACTGGGACGCAACTGATGAAATAAGAAAAACATTAAACAAAATCCCAGCATAAAACTGCTCACGTTTTGTAAATTTACAACAAAAAAACTTCAGAGGGATTTCATCTCATGAATGACTAAAAACATGTTTTGTAAGTAAAAATCTAAAAGTATTTTAAAAGTAAAAGTAAGCAAACCCTGTGCACAATTCAGCACAACCAGCTGCCTGCAGAAATCCCTTAATTTGTAAATCTAGACCAACCATGTGAAATCTAATCTCAGTATGAATACAAAGGTTCTGATACTAGAGACCATGAGTGACCAAAAAGTGTCACGAAGACCAAGAATCACCCAGATGATTAATGCTCAATAGTAGCTCAAAAATCTACAACTAAGGTGGGAGAATCTCCCAACATGACAACTATTAGCATCCAGTCTGGTACTTTAATGACTTTGTTGTTTCTGTCGTAACTTTTTTTGGGACATGTTGCAGACATCAAATACCAAATGAGTGAATATTTGGGAAAAAAATAAAATAAAAAAAAATAAGAAATAGCAAAATTTATCCATTTGAAGATTATATATCTTGTCTTTGCAGTGAACTCAACTGAATATAAATTGTAAATCTAAATGAGATAAGAATAGATGTTTACGGACTCTATATGTAATTTTAGATCAAGTATGAGTAAGAATGCCCAAACATTTCACTCTCAATGTTCTAATGTGGTGGAGACGTACTCCAGATAACTTGCAGCTGTAACTGCGTTGGGTCTACAAAGTATTTACTCTTGGGGTTGAATGTAAAACAACATGTTGCACTCAAAAAACATTGGTTTTGCTCCAATTAAATGAATTGAAGGTTGGGTTTTTTTCCCCACTTTTTTTTCAATGTGAAAACAAAATCTGAAAGTTCAAGGGGTATTAATACTTTTTAAACCCTTTGTATGTGAAACAACTTGTTGTTTTAGTCACTGATTGTATGCATCACAACAGCGTGGGAAAAGAAAAACGATCTTTTTCTTTGCTGTCTTTTTTCAGTGCCTTCTCCGAGTGCCTTACGACTGGACACCACTGCTTCTTTTGGTGCCGCGAGGGAAGTTGTTGCCATAAAGGACTACTGTCCATCCAGCTTCACCACGCTCAAGTTCTCTAAGGGTGACCTCCTCTACGTTCTTGACTCGTCTGGGGGAGAGTGGTGGTACGCTCACAACAACACCGAGATGGGCTACATCCCTGCTGCCTATGTGGAACCCATCAACTACAGAGACTCGTCCTTCAGCGACAGTGGCGTGATAGACATGGTGTCGGACTGTAACGAAGAGGGAGCTAAAGAAATTGACCTGTTAGGCGAGTGGACAGGAGAAATTCTGAAACCCACCACTTTTCAAAATGGAAATCCTTTTGCAACAACTCATACCTCTACAAATCCGTTTCTAAACAGGGGTTCTCAGAGTGATCAGACGATAAAAGAGAAATCAGTTGACCTTCTTCTGTTTGACACACTCTCTTCTTCTGGCCCCAATTCTACCAGAAACACTGGAGACAATGGTTTTTCCAGCTACGTCCTCAGCTTGAACACTCTCAGTCCCACTGTGGTTGTGGGGCAGACGTTTCAAAGAGACAACCCGTTTTTTAGAAGCAAGCGTTCCTACAGCCTGTCTGAACTGTCCATCCTTCAGGCTCAGACAGAAATTCCTCAATCCTCCAGCGGTTTCTTCAGAGGTCTCAAAGCGCCCGCGCCCGAGCAGTTCCAGACCAGGGAGGACTTCCGCACGGCGTGGCTCACCCATCGCAAGTTGGCCAGGTCTTGCCACGACCTGGATTCGCTGGGTCAGAACCCAGGCTGGGGTCAAACGCAGCCGGTAGAAACCAACATTGTCTGCCGTCTGGACAGCTCAGGAGGAGCCGTGCAGCTTCCAGACACCAACATTAGCGTTCTTGTGCCTGAGGGCCATGTGGCAGCAGGGGACACACAACAAATCTCAATCAAAGCTCTGCTCGACTCACCACTTGAACTGAACAGCGAACGCTGCACCACTGTCAGCCCCGTGTTGGAGATCAAACTCAGCAACATGGAGACCAAAACCACCATCACCCTGGAGATGAAAGTGTCCGTTGTTGTGAAAATGGAACACAGACAGACGACAGAAGTCTTGTGTGTGAGGAGTGACTGTAAAGAGGGGCCATATACCCCAATCCCTCATGCCTACATCTATGGGGACACGGTCCAGGTGGGCCTGGATAACCTCGAGCCATGCATGTATGTGTGTGTGGTTGCCCAGGCTCTGTCTGTACTACCTGAAACCACAGTCTGGGAGCACGTTGTTAAAAAGATTACCTTAGGAGTTTACGGTCCAAAACACATCCACCCATCCTTCAAAACTGTGGTGGCCATGTTTGGCCATGAATGTGCTCCAAAGAGCCTGTTGGTGAGCCAGGTGGGGAAGCAGGCACAGTCTGCACCACCAGTTGCTCTGCAGCTTTGGGGTAAACATCAGTTTGTGTTGTCAAAACCTCAAGACCTCCATGTTGAGGTTTACTCCAACATGGCTAACTATGAGGTAAAAGCCAGCGAGCAGGCCAGAGTGGTCCGGGGCTTCCAGGTTCGATTAGGCAAAGTCAGCAGGCTGATCTACATGATTTCCACTCGGAACCCTGAAGATGTTTCGGATTTCACTCTAAGAATCCAAGTCAAAGACGACCACGATTGCATCCTTGCTCAGTTTTGTGTCCAAACACCAACACCGCCCCCTAAAGCAGGTCCAAAGACGTCAGTGCAGCGGCGATTCCTGAAGAAGAAGGAGCTGGGGAAAATAGTTTTGTCTCCTCTTGCTGTTGCGACCAAATACCCTGTTTTCCAGGACAGAAAAATAAACAACCTAAAGTTTGGGAAACTAATCAAAACTGTAATCAGGCAAATGAAAAACCAGTACTTGCTTGAATACAAAAAAGGAGACTTTGTAGCCCTTCTGAGTGAGGAATTGATCAAGCTGAAGGGCCAGTTGTGGACAAAGGAGTGGTACATTGGGTATTATCAGGGCAAAATAGGGCTTGTTCATGCTAAGAATGTTCTGATAGTTGGCAAGACAAAGCCCAGTAACATCAGCGGGCCTGACCTTACAACCTCGTTGTTACTGGAGCAAATACTGAAGCCCTGCAAGTTCCTCACATACATCTATGCCTCAGTAAGAACTATACTGATGGAGAACATCGGCAACTGGCGCGTTTTTGCGGATGCTCTCGGATACGTCAACCTGCCCCTGGCGCATTTCTGCCGCACAGAGCTGGACAGTGAGCCAGAGAGGGTGGCGTCGGTCCTGGAGAGGCTAAAGGAAGACTGCAACAATGCAGAGAGCAAAGAGAGGAAGTCCTTCCAGAAAGAGCTCCTGACTGTAAGTTACAGCTTTGGCACGTTCCTCTGTGGCTGTTGTTTTGTATGAAAATAAAGAACACTAATTGCTTGCTCTTGTTTTAAACACTCGGTCTCAATTGGATACCCTTTGTTCCTCCGTGGGTCCAATTAAACTGTCATATGTTTGGGGGATTTCGCTCAAACAACATCCTTTCCTCAGGTTTATAATCTCTTTGCAGCTGCTTAAGGCCTTAAGCTTCAGGCAGTGATCCAGTTCTACTAATTCTGCTGGGAGTGGAGTTGATAACTGCTGCGTTGGCACCAAGGTGTAGCAGGGGCCAGAGGAGCTGTGGAAAACAGCACAGTGCTTTGTTCCCCCTACCAATGTCTGTTGCTGGAGTTTCACAGTGTGCAGTTTGCCTATAACATGCTTTTCTGATATATAGACATATAAATCAACCTGGGGAGATAAAGAAGCCAGTGAAAGAAATAGCCTTATGCCCTGATACTTTTAAATATTAAAGAGCTGGTAAGAGCTGGTATCTGCAGGCCTTGATATAGTTGGCAGTCCTTTTTGTCTTTATGATGCTTTGAAAGTGCTGAGCTGACATGGAAATGTGGATTTTTCAGTGCAGCCTAAGGGATTCTCCTCCACAGTCACAATCTGAGACAGTCTGAGTCTCCGACCCCCCGACTCAGATCGTCTCCGATCGACTTTTGACCAAGACCAATCAGCTAACAGAAGAAGGAGAAATCGTGAGTGATGACATCAATTCTCGGTGCTGTTTTAGAATTGCAGTCTGCCTGTAGTTTTAACAACGGTAGCAGAGGAAGTGAACAAAGCTGTGCTTCCATATACTAGTTATATTAACAGCCACCTTGTTCAGCTCTGCACTTCTCTATTCGCAGTGGAGGATAGTTGTTTTACAATGCAGACCATTTCCAGTCTGCAGCGCTTTCATAACGTCGTACTGATGCACTACATGCGTCTCGGATGTGAAATTTAAGACTTCAACACAGTCCAAACCTTCAGGAAGCAATAGTTTCTCAAGAGCCTAGAGATCCTTTGGATAAAGCAGAAAGCGCAGGACAAAGACTGGTGCAAAAGCATTTCCCCACTTGCAGTTTTCTCCTGGTTTTGCTTTTTTATGTCAAACCCAACAAATTTGGTCATCAAAGGTAGCCTGAGTAGACACATATTGCCACTGAGCAGCAACCACTGACATCAAGCATCTGGGATTAGTGCAAAGAGGTTCTTGACTTCATTGTGAATAAATCTTGGTCTGCAGAATAGTTTTAATCAAACCACATTGGTAAGATTTTGAATAATGAATTGCCTGTTTTAAGGTAGCTCAAATCCGGTTTACTCAAATCACAGTCAGATTTGAGTTTGGACTTTGACTAGACTATCCCAAAATGTTCATTTTGTTTTTTCTTAGCCATTCGGGGCTGGACCTTCAGCTTTGGAATCTCCTTCCTGATCATGGGCACACAGCAAAATTCATGCTGCAAATAATGACCAGTGGTTCATGTCTTGGCTCAGCAAAGCAGCCACAAATCAGCACTCTGACGGCACCATGTTTGAATCTGTTCTTCTACGCTGCTGTAATGCACTTAGTTTTCACCTGTCATGGCCTGCAGCCTCCGTGTTGTTTCTCTTTGTCTTTTAAATCAACAGAATATTTTGTTTTACTTTATTCCTTTTCTTTGAAGCGTTTGTCACAATGTTCCACAGTCAGTATAAAATCGTCCCAAGAGTCTCTGTCAGAGGTCAGGTTTGTACTACAGTCGAAGTTACACAGAACAGGAACACTGTAATTTACCCAAGGTTGTAAACACTAGTTAGACCCATTTATAGACAGAGAAGCTGTGGTATGGAAGAGAACATAATAAAAGACAATTGGAAAAAAATATGCCGTCTAAGAAAGGCTTTTTTCTGACATGCAGCAATCCGACCATCTATTAAAAAAATTACAAAATTGTTTTGTTTCTTCTGAGAACTTTTCTGTTTTCTGGAAAAGATAAAATAAGGAGAAAACTAAAGTGATCATCAGTGTGCAGGCTGCAGTATAAATTTAAATGCTGCTGCATGGAGTCATCGTCTCCCTTCAAGTGAATGGGAATCTCCTACAGTGAGAATAGACTCATAGTTTCCTCGTGAGTTTTGGCACTGATTTTTACGTTTGTAGAAAAGAGAAGCAGATCAAAAGCAGCACTGAGGAGCCGCCTTTGTGTTGCAGTTTCTGAGCCGCTTTGTCTGTCGGGAGAAACGCAACGTCAGTGCAAACAGAGTTTAACGTTTGACCACTTGGATAAACAGCCCAGTCAAAACGTGTGTGTAAAATTTGATAAACCTATACATGCTAATTTACTTAAGATAAAATAAGTATTGAACACATTGCATCATATTTCTAAAGCTGCTATTAACATGAAATTTCCACCAGGTGTAACAACACAACTAATCCATACATAGAAAGAAACCAAAACAAGGTCAGAAATTAATTTATGTAACAATGTCAAATAACAAGAGAAACTACTGAACATGCTTAATACTTTTTACAAAAGTCTCTGGTTGATAATGACAATTCCAGATTCCTTCTGCATGGAGGAGAAGACAGGAGTGATTTGAAGCGTTCTTCACACAAGCAGTTGTCAAATCTCCATGGGCCTCTTCTGTCAACGCTGATGTTGAAAGCACTCTGCTATGCTGATACTGCATCACGTAATGAATATGATGAATAAAGATTGATGTATTTTAACCCTCCACGGTTTTAAGAGATGAGGTCATTTAGACCCCCCAACTCCGAAAGAGTCAAGTCAGTTTCAAATGTCCATCTGAAAATGGATGACTAAGTAGACATTAACTTACAACCATTATTAGGATCCTTAAATTGTCACCTTCAGCTTCTCCCCTTAATATCAGCGCTGTCACACTGAAAGGAGGGCTTGTCTCGAAGTTTCACAATCTCATAGATTGTGGATATTCTTTGGAGCCAGAACTATAATATAGTTACTGTAGTTACTGAGAATTGGTCAGTAACTACAGGTGCAGGTTAGTGTGCTTCCACACTAACCTGCCACTTTATTTTGCACGTCTTGCTCGTTCTGTATCACATGGAGCCCTGCAGGGGACTTTGGGAAACATTTCTCTTTTGCGTTCGCTCGCAATAATCTACTGATCAGTTCATGTGGCATAATTGAATAGTGTAAGCCTTTCTTACGGGCTGCCGTACTTTCTGCTTTAATACAAGGTTATGTAAGGTTTTTCTATGAATGTTAATATCTCGTTGTGAAATATCTGACGTTTTACATCTTTTTCCTTAGTATAGAAATGAACAACAAACCTATGATATAAACAGAAACTTTCCATAAGTAGGAAAGAAATAAAAATACATCCAAACTGTTTGGACTATTTCTGAGTTATTATCGTGGGTAATCAGTCATCTGACTGTTTTGATTGTGTCTCTATAGTGCTGGTAGTCTGAATGGTTAAAGGGTCGTTTCATCTGAGCCTTAGCAGACATAAACATGCTGTAAATAAATCAATCTTTGGCTGCTTCACTTGCTGTACCTCCTCCGTCTGAGGCTGGGTTGGAGCATTTGCTGCTTTTAGAATAATTTACAAAATTATTCTAAAAGCCTGCAACTCTCAGGAGATGCAGGCTGATTTCAGGAACCGGTCCAGTGCTCCTTTATAATACCCAAGACGAGTTTTCACCGATCTTTAATTTTTTTCAAGGTTTTAGTTCCAAGGTTGCTTTTCACAAAACAAAAGAGATCAGGAAAATGTTTAAGTGCAGAAGTGGGGAAGGAACACAATTGCAAAAGCCACTTTGTGGTTTAGATGGAGGCTGTAAATGGGAGGGATTGGTAAGAGGACAAGTCAGGTGGGAAATGAAGATGGAATGGAAACACAATAAAGAGGAGTTTGGAGAGAGAAGATTGAGTGTCAGTTTAGTAGCAGAGGAGAAAAATGGAAGCCAGATGACAGACAAAATAAGTTATTTATCAAAAAAGGCTCTCTGCAGGTCAGGATGGGGGATTGCAGACGTACAGACTGTGTTAGTGTGTGTGTGACAAGCTATGATTGAAACCCCTGCTTTGTTCAGTTCCAGTCTAGCATAATTCCTGAATACGTGTCCAGAGGAGTTCTCAAGTCGTTGCGACAAGTGATGATTTATATGTTTGGGAGCTGCACTGATGCTGAGCTGGTGGGGGAAAAAACCAACAAAAAAACTGTGGCACTTAACTTCACTTTCACACATGGTTTGTTAGCCACATAACACTAAGACCAGTTGAAGTCTTGAGTCTCTAGAGTTGTTTGCTGTCATTCTGTTTGCAGCATCAAGTGATTCCAGCTCAAAATTACTTAGTGTTTAATACTTTACAAGAAAGCATTGAAGTTGACACCAGATCTTTGTTAAACCTGAAGATGGACCCTAGTGTTGCACTAATCAAACAAAGCCATGATGTCCTTTGTTTACGTTGTGCATTTCCGCCTCACTATGCAGATGAGGATCAATGGCGTCTTAAAGCATCACACAATGGCAAAGCTCAGATCTACGGGCAGTTTATCAGTGAGCTGAAGCTTAGAAGCTTTATTAGAAAATAATGCTATAATTCTTTATTACTATTGATATTATTATTGTTGTTATTGATATAATTAGTTGTCCTCCATTTTCCTGTTTTCTATTATTTTTTTTTTTTACAATTTTTGCTATTTCTTCCATTGAACTTATACAACAGTCTGTTACTTCTGCTCTAGGTAGCTATTTTTTTTTTGTATCGTTATCTTCAACAATTTGTAAAATGTTAAGCTTATATTAAATATTTTTACTACATTGAAATCAGTGGAATATGACCAGAACTGGTCTTTTCGCAATTAACTACTTACAGATGCTTTCAGCCAGAAACATCATTCAAGTTTTATAATGTTGTGGTTTCCTTTGGCTATTACCGTATGACTCAACTTCTTCTTTTTTTTCTTTTTTTTTACTGATTTCAACCTTTTTGTGGTGTTATGCTCATAATTCATCTTTATGATGAATTCCAGTGCTACTATAGTGCCAAAGTGTGCCACTCTAAATTTGGGAAAACTCTGCCACTTCCCAAACATCTGTGCTTCATGCACTCAATTTTCACGTTTTCTACTCATATTATACATCAAAACGTAGGAATCTGATGTCTGGATTCAGCATGGATTTAATGCAACACCCATCAATGCTGGACTCACGGTTTTCTAGCAAGTCAATCCACAGTGCCGATGTCTCGCCAAATTGGGAATAGGACACTATATTGAGAGACAAAGAAATCAGCTGTGTTCTGATATGTTTCTGTAATGTTTTATGTCCTAAACGGTGCAAAGTAGACATGAGCTTTTGTGAGTTTCTCCTCAGACCTTCCTTCATGATACAGTCATTACTTTGATACTTGCTGCCATCTTTCCATGAAAGTGTCTCTTCCAGTACACCAAATAAGCTTTTCACTGACACTGCTGAAAGTCAAAATTTCCAAAGTCATACACACTTTTACATTGTCATGGCCCTTTAGGCTGATTGTGATACACACATAAGACATTATTCACAGAACTGTTCTGATACCTACGGTGCACGTTTTATATCAACAGCCATTATCAGACCGATACATCAGCCGACTGATATTTTGGGTCTATACTTGTGTTTTGTTTTTCTTGTATCGGCATTGGCCAGTATGTGCATTAATTTGCAGATCTACTAGCACATTAAGCAGCCATGCTGTGACCACATGGATACATTGGCCTGTTAATGTTGTAAGACTCAGTGCCTGGACACCCTGGACAGGTCACCAGTCTGTCGCAGTGACTTTAATGTGTTAAGCTTTACTGCTGCATTAAATAAAATGCTCACAAAACTGACTTATGCAGCAATTATATGCGTTGACTGTGTGTGTGCACTCTGGTGGATTTATAATCCTTTTAAGATGGCTGCCACGACGCCCCTGTTTACAACAGAAGTTGTACAAGTATCAGCCAATAAATTAGAGCTTTCTTTTCCTAGATGATTTTTGTGTACACCATTTATTTCAGAGAAGAAGAAGAAGGAAAAACACCTGTTAGATATTTAGAGTTAATTGTGTTGAATATTGGAGGTCCAGGCTCCGTAAACTCTTGACTGAAAAGGCAATGAAAGAAAATCAATATGTAAAAGGACAGGGGAGGTGGTCATAGTTGTTGTGGCGCAGTTGGTAG
Source organism: Micropoecilia bifurca (assembly GCA_903067075.1). Classification (NCBI taxonomy): domain Eukaryota; kingdom Metazoa; phylum Chordata; class Actinopteri; order Cyprinodontiformes; family Poeciliidae; genus Micropoecilia; species Micropoecilia bifurca. The sequence continues at coordinate 70,481 of CAEGAF010075313.1, forward strand.
AGCTGCCGCCTTGCAGCAAGAAGGTTCTGGGTT